>APFE030078470.1:40198-149565 GCA_000404065.3 Pinus taeda | reverse complement strand
TTTGGAGGAACACTTCCTGGAATTAGATGAATAGCATGATCATGATCATGCACAGGTGGGAGACCTTTGGGAGTCTCACATACCTTGGAATGATTGTCCAGGACTTTTTGGAGATCTAGAGAAATAGATGATTCCGATGTGGAAAAATCTAACGAACATAATTGTGCAATTACAACTCTTTGTTCCTTTTTTAGAAGCTTTGTCATACCATTAGAGCTGATTATCTTTCCTGGTTTCCTGCAATACCCCTTAATTCAACTTCCTTTCCTTCCATAGAAAATTTGATGAAAAGTTCTTGAAAATTAAAAGCTATTGTACCCAAGGATTGTAGCCATTGGACTCCTAGTACAACATCAACACCTCCCATTGGTATGGAAAGCATTGGGCTAGTCAATACATAATCTCCCATGGATAGCTTGACATTATGGCATTTTCCAGAGCAATTTATTGTTCCTCCATTTGCAATCATCAATTGACACTCTGGTGCTGGATATAGGAAGCAATTCAATTCTTTTGCTACCTTACAATGAATAAAATTGTGGGTACTTCCTGAATCAATCAACACTATTACCTTTTTCTTCTTGATTTGTCCTTCTATCTTGATGGTTTGAGGAGTGGTAATTCCTGCCAATGCATTACAAGATATGGTTAGATTCATTTCTTCTTTCTCTAGGCTTAGTTCTTGGAGTATATCATCTTCTGTTGACCTTTCTTGCTCCTTTTCTTCTTCCTCTTCACAATCTATGTAGAATAATTTCTTCTCAGCACACTTATGACCTTTAGTGTATTTGCTATCACAACTGTAACAAAGCCCTTTTGCTCTTTTTTCTTCCAATTGTTGTGGTGTCAACCTTATAGGTTGTGGAAGACTAGGGACAACACTTCATCTTTATAGTTGTGAGTGGTATGCTTCTTGGTTGCCATAATTTTGCTTTCCATTTTTCTTGCTAACCTGAATGCCTTCTCTAATGAATCAGGTTCCCACAGGCGAACATCATGTTGGATATTATCCTTTAAGGACCCTATGAACACATCAATCCTATGCTCCTCTGGAATATCTTTTACCCTTATGTTCAATTTTTGGAACTCCTCAATGTGCTCCATTATGAACCCTTTTGTTTAAGACTTATCAATTGGCTAAAAAAAGTGTTGCTTTTTGTATCCTCATAATGTGCTATCAATTCTTTCGTAAAAATTTCCCAAGTGATAAATTGTTTACGAGAGCAAAGCCATTGATACCATACAAACTGATTTGTTCCAAATATAAAGTTGCAATACGTACCTTTTGTGTGTTTTGCACATTATTGAGATCGAAAAATTGCTCCATCTGTAATATCCATGTTGCGGGATCCTTGCCATCAAACTTCCTCATATCGATTTTTGGAATATGATGGGTCTTCGATCCCACATTAGAGTCTATGGAATCATGATTAACATTTCTTTTGTTCTCATCATGAGTTTCCTTTACTACCCTTTCACCCTTAGTGACCATTTCTTGTAGCAACTTATTCATATTTATCTTCAATTCGTCCATGTCTGTCTTCAAATCTGTCTTCCAATCGCCCATGTCTATCTTCAAATCTGTCTTCCAATCGTCCATGTCTGTCTTCAAATCTATCTTCAAATCATCCATCTCAGCTTCCAACCATCCATCTTAGCTTCAACGCCCTTCATCTTAGATTCCATGCCATTTATCTTAGCTTCTGTTAGCTTTTGTGAGGCTGACATTTTTTTCACTTGGTCTTGTAATTTTGATATATCATGTAGCATTTCTTCCTCTTCTTCATGAGTCATGCGAGAGCTTTCAGGTTCCTTACTAGGTGTTTTCATTTTCTTTCCTTGAGGCATCAGTTACCGATAATAATGCTCTACTAGCTCTTTGAATTCCTTCAAAATACATTTTCAAACCAATCTTAAGCAAAAATTTAAAAGAATCTACACACCTTTTTTTCTTCTTTGTAGGAGCTCGATATTGCCTCTGATGTATCGCTGTACTTTCAGAACACCCAGTTCTGAAATTGCAACCTGTGGTAGCCCTCTGTGTCCTCTTTCCAATGCAACCAATCTGATCCAAATTGGATTCTCCAAGGAAGAGTTATATGAAATCTCCCATAGTGACTTGATTATAGACTAGTTCAGTAGAGCGAACTTGTATGACGTGCCACGAGTCATTGTTTTGACCTTTAGCTCTAAAACATGAATAGAAGGAAATAGAGTCTGTCCTCTTTCTGTACCTTCTTACAAAATTTCAAACCAATGCTCATAGAAAAATTTATGACTATTTTCCCCAGGTCACCTATTTGGAATGTAATTCAGGACTCTGCAAGAAGACTAACTTCCTCAGATCATATCTCCGCAAAAATAGCGAAAAAAACTCTAAAATTTTGACCCGAGATTTAGCGCAATGTCTTCTCAAATGGGATTTTTTTTCAGCTTCTGAAACATCGCAGAAAAAAAGTTATAACTAAAATTCCATGATGACCTGTTTGGTGCAGCGAAACCCTAGAATCCAAATCTCTAATACCAAATGTTATAAACCCAGCTCAAGAAAAGATAGAAAAGATAGATCAACGCCTTATAATTTAGCCTCTTCGAGGGGGAAACCTCCTTTACATTACATAAATGAACAATTCTTGGATGATTCAAATGACAAAACCTCGTTTCCATATATAGTAGTCTAAGGAGTCACAATATAACCCAGCTGACCTAGCAATAATAATATAAAGCCACAAAAATAACAATAGAGGGATTCTATGGGTCACAATAATAACAATATGGGGACAATAGGGGAACAACACTATTAATAAGGGGTATAACTATAATAGTAATGGGGTAATCACTAGTATTATAGGGACCCAACATTGATGATGTCATTTCATCACATAAACAAATTTCTCTACCCAAATTTGAACATGCAGATCCTGAACCATGAGGTTGTCTGAGTTCTATTTCAGTTAGACTATGATGAAGGGTTTAGCATACATAATGGATCATTAGAACCATCTATTGTACAATGTATAAGAGTTTGAGTATATTTTGCAATGAGAAAGGAAAGAACCATAATCTCAGAAGTGATGAAATCAAACAATTCTTATGGGAGTGTTCATACATGGAACATAAAAGCTTGCAGAAAATAAGGAAGGTGCCATACAACATCTATAACACAAAATTTTACTCCATAAATCAAAAGCAAAGGGTGGATGTCTGATATCAACAAACATGGAATCTACTAACTACATTAAGAAGATATTGATAGAATATATAGAAAAAACACCTAAAAGATGAAGTAGAATAAAACATGCCAACTTTGAGGCAAATCCAATTAAATTTTGGAAATACTTGGGGGGGGGGGGGGGTGTGAATCAGTATTTCCTTAGTAATTAACACTTTCATTTATTTTCAGATGATTAGTTAATATTTAATTATTATTAATTTTTATGCAGTAATAATAGTAAATGAAAGAACACAGTAGGCACAAGAATTTTAGGTGGAAAAACCCTTCTGGGTCAAAAACCATTGAACGCTTTTCTAATAAATTCTTTAATCTTCAACCCCAACTAAAATGAAAGCAACATCTTCCTATAATTCTATAAAATAATTCTTCTCTAGCTCCCACTAGAAGAACACCCCAATGCCATGGTTTCTTGAGTAATCAACTGAATGGATGCCCCAACATCCTAGCAAGCCACAACTTGCCCTAGCACCACCCTACCACCTAGAAGTGTTGAGAGGACCCAACCTGTAGGTGACTTCATAAACCTACCTAGCACCTCCCTGCCACCCTACAATGAATGAATAAGACAAGACTATGGGTTACCAAACGAGGGACAAAAATCCATGATACAATAAGATGTACAATGATTTTCATGTACTTGACCAAATACCCAATCACTCTATGGCCTGTAAACCAACCATTAAATCATCCCAACAATGACTCCGATACCTCCCAACATAGCCTCTTTGACTCTAAGAAGAATGACTCTTTCACAAATGACTCTTTTACAATATTTACAATTATGAACCTTTTACAAATGACTCTTTTACAAATTTACAATGATGACTCCTTTACAAATGAATCTTTTAAAATGATGACTCTTTTATAAATGATTCTTTTACAACATTACAATGATGACTCTTGGCCTTAACAATACTTCACGATATCTGGATGGCTACCATATCTTCAAATATGTCCCACTGCAATGCTTCCCTTCATTGGATACTTATTCTCTTGAATTATTGCTTGATTTTGTACTTGAATCTTCTTCTACTTGCGTGCAAAATTTCCCCAGTGAAACTAGTCACAAAACAAAACAAAATACCATTCAACCTACCTCTGCCTGCAAAACACATGTAAGTGCATAATAATGGATAAATTAAAATTAAAATTACAATGCGTACTTGAAGTGTGCTTTTCATTTTGGTTGTTGACTTATTACAACAGTAGAAAAAGGCTCCCACTCTTGATATAGGCCTCAAATCTATGTAATACTATAGCCAAAACTGACTGAAAGATGTATATAATAAAAATTAATGACAGACCCTAGACTTGTGATGGACCAAGTTCTAAGTACAACAACATAGACCATTCTATCAATTATGACAATACAAATAACATGAACATACAACATCATATAGATTTAGTAGACTTGGTGTAGAATCAACAATAGGTAGCATCAAATGTGTAGTATCAAGAATAGGACATCTGAAATGTGGTATCAAAACTAACTGTGAAATATAAAGACATAAAGATATAACCAAGACCCTGTATATACTTACGTTGTCTTGCAAAAACATATGTTAGAGATGATACTCAAAATTAAAATGTAAACACTCATCATAAATACCTTGTTGTAGGAGACCTACCGTTGATTGTTGATCTTTGGTTCCTACTGTAGCAATCCTTGAATGCATGGTTTTTCTTTCCTTCTAGGATCTCAATATTGAATTTATTTTATATATGTAATTTAAGATCTCCAGGGTCTGAAATTTCATCCTGTGGTAGCCCTCTAAGTCTTATTTTTGAACCTTATGCCCAATCTCCCACAATAACCTGATTATAGAATGGTTTAGTAGAGCGAACTTATACGAAGTGTCATGTGTCATTGTTGGAACCTTCGACCCTGAAAGTGATACCCAAAAAACTAAAGTCCGTTTAGTTTCTGTCACTACTTATTAAATTTGAATCCAATGCTCAGAGAGAAAGTTATGATGATTTTCCCAACATCACCTATTTGATATGGAATTTAGGAGCCTGCAAGAACCCTAACTTCCTCAGATCATATCTACTAAAATATAATGAACCAAGATCAGAAATTAGGACATGAGGTTGATAATCTTTTTGGCTCAAATGGGTTTTAATTTCAGATTTTGAAGCTTCTCAAAAACAAAGTTATAGCGAAAATTCCATGATGACCTATTTGAAGCCACAAAATCCCTACTAGAGGAGGATATGATAGTCACTATTTATATGAATGTCTTGAATTGGGAGGGTCCTCAAAAAGTGAAAAATTGAGGGATTTTAGGATCAAAAAATAATATTATTAATTATTGACTATTCAATGACCACAACCAATTATGAGTTCCATGCCACAACTCCATAGGGTTTTAGCCCATTGACTGGGGTCACTAACTTCAAACATGAATATGTCTTAAAATGTGAAGAATTACAAGCCATGACATATGTCAACAGAAACATATCGACGATTAGAATACATGTAGAAGATCCTTGAAACAAAATAGAGTAAGTTAGAAATTCAGAATGCCCATGAAAGATCAGGGTAGCCCCTAATTTTTCTTGACCTGACATCAATGAAAACCATTAATCAATAGTCTCCCCCTTTGACATTGATTGCAACACAAGTACTCACTCTGTGATCATGACACCTCTTCCTACTACCTTATCTCCCTCTTTGTCATCAACGGCAAAGGGTAACGCCCCTTGACAAATTGTCATCCTACGGACCTGTACACACCTCCAACCGCCCTTTCTACTTAGTTAGATAAGAGAAAGATTCTAATGAGAACTTGCAAGAATCGAATGCTTTTGGCGAAGATATTAAAATGCTTAATGAGGTAATATATTGGTAAATATGTAAGAAAGTTTTTCCTTTGTGCCAACATATTCAAGATTGATATTCTTTTCAGCAACTTTCTCTCTAACGAAATGATACTTCATTGGAATGTTCTTTGGTTTGGATTGCATCGTAATAATTTTGGAGATACTAATGGCACTGGTGTTATCACATGAGATGCGAAGAGGCTCATCAAACCTAACTTGAATATATTGGAAGGTTTAATTCATCCAGAGAACTTGAGTACAACAAACTGCTACCATGATGTATTCTTTTTCCACCGTGGATAATTAGATTGAAGAATTATTTTTACTTAACCATGAGACAAGGCAACCACCTAGGTAGAATGCTGATCCACTGGTACTCTTACGATCATCAACACTTCCTGCTTGATCTGCATCTGTATAAGCTTGGATGACCAGATCATTTCCTTTGGGATACCAAAGACCATATTTCATTGTGCCCTTAAGATATCAAAGAATTCTTTTGACAACAATGATATAGATTCTTTTGGTGATGCTTGGAATCGTGCTACTTGTCCAACTACGTGCATCAAATCTGGTCAGGAGGCTATCATGTATAGGAGACTACTAATCATGGACCTATAAAACCTTTGGTCCACATCCTTTGATGATTCTTCTAAGCTTAACTTGAAACCTATTACCATGGGGGTAAGAATTGGCTTGCAATCTTCCATCTAGAATTTCTTGATCATTTCTTTGATGTACTTGGTTTGATATATAAATATTCCTTTACACTGTTGAGTAATCTGAAGCCCTAAAAAGTATGTCACTTCACCAAGCATAGACATTTCAAACTCACTTTGCATTTTTGTGGCAAAGACATTACTTAATTTGTCATCACTACTTCCAAAGATTATATCATCCACATATACTTCGATAATTGTTAGGTTATCTCTATCCACTTTCACATAAATATTGATGACAACACTTCATTTCTTGAATCCCTGTTTATGTAGATATCCATCAAGAGGAGCATACCAAGCCCTAGGAGCTTGCTTGAGACCAACCTTCTTTAAACTACATACATAGTCTTCTTTGTCAAAGAGCAGAAAAACTTTTGGTTGTTCAATGTAAACTTCTTCCTCCAATTCTCCATTTATAAAAGATGACTTAACATCCATTTGATAGACTTGATTTTTCTCGATCAAGCATTAATGAGCAACATACTAATAGCTTCCATTCTATCAAAGGGAGCAAATATTTCTTAAAAATCGATTCCTTCAACTTTTGCATATCCTTTGTAGACTAATATTGCCTTGTTCTTGGTAACCTATCTGTCCTCATTCAATTTGTTTCTGAAGACCCATTTGGTTTGAATAAAATTTTTATCCTTTGGTCCTGGAACCAATTCCCAAGTGTCATTCTTCTCAATTTGGTATAATTCTTCATTCATATCTACCACACAGTGTTCATTTTGACTAGCTTCCTCAAAATTGCTAGGCTTAAAAGTCACTATTAGAGAAAGATGGGCTTCCTGTGATGAACAAAGTTGTCAAATTATTATAGTCATAATTCATTCATTTATGTTTCTGATGATTTGATTTGACAGATGACTCTATTGAAACCATTCTTTCAAAACTTTTGGAGAATTTTCTTGTACATCTTGCATATCATTCCTCATTTCCTCTTGGTTGACTGTTGTTTCCTTATTTTATTGGTAATTTTCTAGAGCTTCTTCTTCATCCTTCATAGATTCTACCTCAAGTCCCTCATATTTTCTTGGAGATATGATCTCATTGTTATCCTTTAGAACACCATTTTTGTCAAAAGTAACATTTATGCTTTCAACTACTTGTTTTCGCCTCAGATTATAGCATCTATAAGCCTTTCTTTTGCGCGAATAACCAATTAAAATGTCTTCGTCAACAAAGGAATCAAATTTGATCAATTTTTGGTCTTCTATTTTTATGTAACATTTACTTCCAAATATTTTGAAGTATTTGACGTTAGCCAATATTCCTTTAAATAGTTCGTATGAAGTTATGTTACAATTATTCTTCAGTAGACCTCTATTTAAGATGAATACACCAATATCATTTGCTTGAACCCATAATTTATTATCTTCTTTTGAGTCCTTTAACATTGTTCTAGCCATTTCCTATATGGTTCTATTTTTCCTTTTAAGAAGTCCATTCTGCTGTGGTGTTCTGGTTGTTGAGAATTGCCTTTTTATTCCATTTTCATAACAGTATTGGTGAAATGATTTCGATGTGAATTCTCCTCGATGATCTAATCTCAGACATTTTATCTTCAAATCAATTTCATTTTCAACCAATTCCTTGTAGATTTTGAAACACTCAAATGCCACTGACTTTTTCTTTAAGAAACCTATGGTTGTCATTTTGGTGTAATCATCTATGATTAGCATAAAGTATAATTTTCCATCTAAGTCGTTTGTTCTGATAGGACCACATAGATCAGTATGTATTAATTCCAATGGACGTGATGCAAAGTGTTCCTTTGTCTTGAATTCGACTTTTGTTTGTTTGTCACGCCGATAAGATTCACATGTCGTATTGGAGAAGTTTCAAAATTTTCAGCATTTCTCTAACTGCTTCCTTTTTACTGATGTTGACCAAAATTTCGAAATTTATATGTTGCATTCATTTGTGCCATAACCAGCTCTCATCTTATTTTTCTAGGAAGCACCCTTTAGGTGTCTCATCCAAAATGTATATGCCATTTGGAGCTCTTCTTGCTGTACCCACAATTTTATCAAACTTGCCTTTCCTGATTTCACATTTCTTCGAGTTGAATAACATCGTGTGCCCTTGATCGCACATTTGTCCAAAACTGAGAAAATTGTGATTCATATTTTCAACCAATAGCACATCCTTTACCAATGCATCCTTTCTTCCAAGATTGACCATACCTATTCCTATGACATTTGAAGCCTCGTAATTTCCAAAAGACATTGTTCCATCCTTCTTGTCTTTCAAGTATATGAATTTATTTTTATCTCTAGTCATGTGCATTGAGAAATTGTTGTCAACATACCACACATTTATGTTGCTTTGAGCCTTGAGAGAGAGAGCACACCTTTTAGTATTCTTTTTCCATATTTTTTCATTTTGATTTTACGTGAACTCCTTTGGAGAGCTTCCAAGTATGAAATCTTTAGCTAGGTGTCCAAAATTGTTACATTTGTAACATTAACATCATCTCTTAGATAATGAAATTTGTTGATATCTTGCTGAGTTCTAGAATATATATTTCTAAAGGATCTCCTAGAATAAATTTCATACACACGACATTTTACAACTCTATGTCCAAACCTTGCACATGAATAACAATGACCATAAAATATAGTCTGATACCTGGGAGGAAATATTCTTCAAGGATTCGACTTCTAGGTTTCTTCCTACAAGTCTTGATCTCTTCATCTAGCTGGGAGATCTGCCTTTTTTGCATATCCATCTTCTTTAATTCTCATACAAGGACTTGAATCCTTTTAAGATTTTTCTTTGTAATCAAGACCAGTCTTGTCACTGTATGATTGCTAGTTACTGATGAGTTCATCGAAAGCCTTTGAACTATTGGCATGGTCTTGAATCATTTTTCCACTTCTTACCTTCTTTCGTAGAGAAACTATTTCAGCTTCCAATGCTTCTATGTCCCTGTTGCTTTCCTTTAATTCTTCCTAAGTGATTCTACAACCTTGATTTTAAGATTGAGGACCTATTCCCTTTCAGTATTCAAGAGTGTTAACATGTTTCTTTTCGCCCTTGAGCTCTTTGATAACCCTGATTTCTTTGTTTTGAAATTTGACTTCAGTCATTTCTTCTTCTTCATATCCTTCTTTATCAGGTGCCTCTTGTTTATTATGCTTGGTCATAAATAATACTCTTATGATGAATTCTTCTTCACTATCACTATCTTCTTCGGATGAGGAACTATCTTCTTTGGAGAAGAAACCTTTCTTGTTGAACTTCTTAGGAATTTTCTTCCCTTTCATAACACCCTCATTTTTGTGAGGACATTTGGCTGAAAAATGCCCAACCTCACCACAATAAAAACATATAAATGGAAATTTACCTTTGAAATTTTCATGTGTTCTTTCATTTTCCATGTGGATTAGGCAAACTCTTTATCCGAGAATTCTTCTTCATCTTCTTACTTTTCCTCATCCTAACAATTGCATGTTTTTTCTTTTGGAGTCTTCTTGTCCTTACTATTATTCTTGGATGCAGCAAATGTTGATTCTAAGTGAGATGGCCATCCTCTTCTTCAATCCTCATTTCATATTCCATAAGAATTCCATGCAATTCAACTATGATGAGATTGGTTAGATTCGATCTATCTTCCAAGACATATACCTTACGGTTAAATCTTGGTGGCATGGTTGTGAGAATATTTTGGACAACAATTTGTGTTTCAATTGGTTCTCCCAAACCTTCCAATGTATTTGTTGTTTCATCAACACACTGAAAGTATTCAACAATATCTTCATCTTCCCTTATTTTGGGTTGCTCAATTTTTTCTCTAAAAATTTGAAGCTTTACTTCTTTCACCTTTGACTCACCTGAATATATATTTTCAAGCTTGTCCCATACCTCTTCAGTAGTTTTGCAACTCAATACCTTTAGATAAATAGCTTTGATCAACCCACTGATAATAAGATCTTCACCCTTTGGATCATATAACATATTTTTCTTACCTTATTCATCCTGGGTCGGTGTGAAGCCTTTGTCAATGATTTCCCATACATCGTATCCTTGTGCCAACAAATGCACCTGCACTCTTCCACTCCAAAGTGCATAGTTATCTCCATTGAACAAAGGAACTATATTCTTAGTATAATTCATCATCTCCTTCCAGTTGTTAGACTGTTATTTAAGGAACAAAGATCTAATCCAAATTGTTGGAAATACTAAGGTGGGGTGGGGGGGGGGGGGGGGGTGAATCAATATTCCTTAGAAATTAACATTTTTAAATATTTTCAGAGAATTAGTTAATATTCAATTATTATTAATGTTTTTACAGTAGTAATAGTAAATAAAAGAACATAATAGGAACAAGAATTTTAGGTCAAAAACCTCCTCCAAGTCAAAAACCACTGAATGCTTTTCTAATAAATTATTTAATCCTTAGCCCCAACTGAATTGAAAGCAAAAACTTCCTAGAATTATAGAAAAGTATTCTTCTCCAGCTCCCACTAGAAGGACACCCCAATGCGCTGGTTTATTCAGTAATCAACTGAATGTATGCCCCAACACCCTAGTGAGCCACAAATCACCCCAGTACCACCCTACCACACTAAAGTGTTCAAAAGCCACAACCTGTAGGTGACTTCATACACCTGCCGAGCACCTCCTTTTCACCCTATAATGATTGAAATAAGACAAGACTATGGATTTCAAAACTAGGGACGAAAATCCACGATAAAATAAGATGTAAAATTATTTTTGTGTACTTAACCAAATACCCAATCACTCTATGACCTACAACCCAACCATGACATCATCCCAACCATGACTCCTACACCTCCAAACACCGCCTCTCACAATGAAGGCTCTTTTACAAATGACTCTTTTACAACTTTACAATGATGACTTTTTTACAATGATGACTCTTTTATAAATGACCCTTTTAAAGCTTTACAATGACGACTCTTGGCCTTAACAATACTTCATGATATATGGATGGATGCCATGTCATCAAGGATGTCCTACTACAATGCTTCCTTTGATTTGATACGTTTTCTCTTGAATTCTTGCTTTATGTTATACTTGAATCTTCTTCTACCTACATGAAAAATTTTCCTAGAGAAACCAATCCCAAAACAAAGCAAAATACCCTTCAACTTATCTCTGCCTACAAAACACATGTAAGTGCATAATAATGAATAATAAAAACTAAAATTACAATTCATACCTGAAGTGTGCTTGTCACTTTTTTTGTTGACTTGTTGCAGTAATAGAAAAAGACTCTAACTATTGATATAAGCCTAGACTCTATGCAAGACTATATCAAAAAACTGATCTAAAGGTATATACAATAAAAATTGATGACATACCCTACACTTGTGATGGACCAAGTCCTAAGTACGACAACTAAGACCATTCTATTAGCTATGACAAGACAAGTGACATGAACTTACAAAATCATATAGATTTAGTAGACTTGGTGTAGCATCAAGAATATGTAGCATCAAATGTATATTATCAAGAATAGGACATTGAAATGTGGTATCAGAATTAATGCTGACATATAGAGATACAGAGATATAACCGAGACCTTGTATATACTTGTGTTATACTACAAAAAAATATGTCAGAGATGATACTTAAATTTAAAATGTAAACACTAATCATACATACCTTGTTGTAGGAGACTTAGCCTTGACTGTTGATGTGTCATTCTTACTGCAGTGATTCTTGAATGCGTGCTTTCTCTTACTTCCTCAGATCATATCTCAAAAAATATAACAAACCAACTTTGTTCATGTGGTTCATTAATATTTTAGATCAAACGGGTTTAAATTTCAGCTTTTGAAGCTTTGCAAAAACAAAAATATAGCAAAAATTCCATGATGACTTGTTTGAAGCCACACAATGCCTACTAGAGGAAGATATGAGGGTCACTATTTATATGAATGTTCTGAGTTGAGAGGGTCCTCAACAAATGAACATTGGAGGGATTTTACGAGCAAAAAAACATTATTAATTATTGAATATTCATTGCCCACAACCCCATAGGGTTTTAGCCCACTGATTGGGGTCACTAACTTCAAACACAAATATCTCTCAAACCGTGAAGAATTATGTGGCGTACCATATATCAATGGAAACATATCAATGAGTAGAATGCATATAAAAGATCCTTGACTCAAAATAGATTAATTTAGGAAGTAAAAATACCATGCAAGATCAGGGTAGCTCCTGGTGTTGCTTGGGTTGACAGCGATGACAACCACTGATCAACATTAACAATATTAGCCATGTATAGACAACCATATTTATTGAGTCAAACCTAAATATAGAAAAAATAGAAAGAAATAAACATCAGACAATGTGTATTTTCAGAGGTGATTCTTTTTTTTTTTTAATTTCCAACATTGTCGGAATTTCAATGTCTCAAAATTTCAATTTCAATGGAAAATGTCACAATTCCTATGCCATATTAGCTTCAATTTCAACAAAAAAGAATCACACTTTCAAAACCATAATGTCATAATTTATAATTCCTAAGAATGGCACTTTCGACACCATAACATCATAATTCTTGATGACTAAACATCACAATTTTAGTACTAATACTTCACAATTTCAATGAACAAAAGTCACACTTTCGACATCATAATTCAACTTTTCTACTGTTCGAGCATGGCAATTTTGACACTATAATGTCACAACTTATAACATCTAAATATCACAATTCTTGAGGACTAAATGTCACAATTGATATGTCTTAATACGATGAAAATTTTCATCAAAATAACAATGGTGATAATTTGTTGTAACAATTTCATCAGCAAAGTCAACCTTCCTTATATTCAGGGCACCACAGACAAAATCTCTCGTATCCTAAGAAAGCATAAAATCATGACCACCTTCAAGCCTATAAACACTTTCTGTAGTTTCCTAAATTATACTAAATATCCCATTCACCCTAAATGCAATAAAGGAGTTTATTTGATTTCGTGTTCTTGTCGAATTCCATATGTTGGGGAGATTTGATGATCCATAAACAATTTCATCCTAGAACATTTTGCATACATAAAACATAATTGATCAACGAACTTTGCACTTGTAGAGCATTTAAATATTACAAAGCATCATATATGCATTGAAAATACCCACATTCTTGCTAAAGTTGACCACTATTTCCATAGAAAATTTAGAGAAGCCATTGAAATCAATAAACAACCTAAAAACCTCAATAGGGATGAAGGATGGATCATAAGAAAAAATTGGATTCCCACATTAAAATCCAAATCCAGAAATTTTGAATCCACTTAACTCATGTTTCTTTCGTTTATAACTCTCCTACTAGGTTATTTTTTAATATTCTTCCTTACACTATTTAGTCCTAATCCCTCATTTAAATTTATTAAAAAATATTATTAATCATAATATATTAAAATACATTAATTATTCTTGAAAATCAAAATACCTTAATTATTTGATAATAGATCATAGTATTAATCATATAATATAAGCATATACATTTATGAATCTTTACATAAACATTTTATTTATTTAATTCATTTTATTTTTAAATAATTACATATTCCTATATGAATAACTTCATTGTCGACCATTTTCTCAAAACATGATGTTCGCTTGATGGGTCTGACCCAGGTTCAGAGTGTTTTAGCCAAACAAATCCCGAACTACTGTCCCTTTTGGCAACAATTTTCAAAGCACAAACTAAGGTCTCACCCAAGGTAGTAGGGGAGGGTGTTGGAACCAGGTTTCCACACCCTAGGGATGTCTAGATGAGGTCTGGAAAGCTCACGAACTGATCCTATGCATTGCGCTACTTTTGCACAACTGTCTATTCAGTGCAACTACCTTCGCGCGGCTAAGATAACGAGGGAAAATGTTCCTTACCCCTTTCTGTGCTTAGCATTATTATAGATATTGAATTAGATTAAGTAGTCCTGATACCTTCAATTATCAATTAACTTAAACAGATGCGCATGCAATCATAAACCATAATATAGAAAATATATGCAATATTCCAAAACCATCTTATCTTTATTATTGCCTTTTTCCAGTTACAATCCAGTTCCTTCCCTACACACACAGCTGCAGGGGTCCATGCACACAGTTGCAGACTCTAACCAAGTCTTTTCGCACACAACTATGGAGCCTCTATCCCCAATTATGACCCAAAACCTGGACTTACAGACTCAAATCTAATACTGCCTTCAAACTCCCATATTACTTATTACATCAAAAACTAGCTGCATTTTACACTTAGAGTCTCACTCTTATTTATACATTCCCATGGTCCACAGACCATAGGTAGGCCAACACATTCTAGATTAATTTACAATATTTTAGGGGGGCGTACCCTTAGACTTGACCCCTTACAATTCGCGCTCTGCACACTTTTATGAGATTTTACAATACCAATACCCAAAAATGTGGGCTTTAAGCCCCAAAACCATTATGCGGGGGATCCATCGCTTGATAGGCCCCCAACACAATCATCGTGACTCATCCCGAGTCACTCATCAGTGCGGCAAGATGCGCTACCAAGGCTTTGTTGTCCACCATCCCTGTGAGTGATGCACTACAACTCGTTGCTCCATCCTTACCTCCTGCAACACTTCTTCAAGCTCCTGCTCCATTTCCCCTACTAATTCACGTAACTGGTGATGCTCATTTTGCTCTGCTCGGTTAAAACAATGCGACTCCTCATAGGATTTTAGCTCTAGTTGAGATGCCAAAGTCGTGACCTCTTTGTACATGAGCAGCAAGGTTGCAATCTCTGGTCCCTTATACTCAATGTCTGCTGAAGCTTGTGTTGCACTTTTGCAAGAGAGATGTTGTTGTCCATGAGGTACCAATCTTCAAGTTTCATCAAGGGAACACGGCCCAGGGATGCACTTTTTAATTGAATTCTGTCTTTTATCCAAAGATTCACCATCTCACTGTTATCTTTCATAGATCGCTTACCAGACCATAGGTTTCGCAGTGAAATTTGGACCACTCTTGCTATCTATTTGGGAATTTGCAGTATATCTCCCACCATTGGCATTGGGCTCAAGTCTATGACCTCAGTTGTCAGCATTACGCTATCCCAAAGGTCCTACATCTGTTTTGGCAATGTTGCAACCGTTGGGTTTATTCTCAAAACGTCGAAGTTGGACAGTCCATATCTATCAGATAGCTCGATAAATCAGGTCTCATAATGCCATGGGTTGTTTGGTAGATGACCAGCTGTGATTTATATGCCGGCTGACATTCAAATTCAATTGTTCCCTCCTTTTCTGGTTCATTAGTGCGGTACTAACAGGAGATCGTTTCAAATCCAGTTCTGACTCCATGTCTTAAATGTTCGATGTCCGCTCCTCGTTGTCTTAGATTGACCATCTTGTCATGAATAGTGACCTCAATGGTCACTTTCCCACCTTTCTGCGAAAAAATGCAGCCCTTTATGCGTGACCACAATTCCTACGATAAATGTGCCTTACGCAGAACCCTGTTTCCATGCAGCTTTCTTATAGACTCGTTTATAGTCTCGCAGTTTCTTTCAACTGCTTGGAGTGTTGAGACTGTACTTCGTTCGGTTATTTAGATAGTCACTGCACTCGTGTAGAGCTTCAGGTGACTACCATTTACCCTTCCTACGAATGATTCTCCATTAAGCTTGTTGAGCTGGACTGCGCCTCCATCTGTGACCTCTTTGATTACATATGGTCCCAACCAATGCATTTAGATTTTTCCAGGGAATTTCTTGAACTTGCTGTCATATAGTAATCCTAAATCATTTACTTTGAACTTGTGGAACTTGATATGGTGATCGTGCCAAGCTTTCTTACACTGTTTTTGCACCTGCTGATGGAATCCTGCTAAAAACCGTTCTTCCTATAGTTCTTCCAGTTACGCAAGCCTATCTTCCAAGGCTTTGTGGTCTGCCATGCCGATCATCACTGCTATCCATAAACTAGTTACAATGTATTCCATTGGCATGATGGCTTCTGCGCCATAGATTAACCTAAAGGGTGCCTACCCTGTCGATTTATTGCATGTGGTTCTGTATGCCCATAGCACAGTAGGTATGCGTAAATCACAATGGGTTTGCTATGCATTACATACTTTGGTCAATGCAGTCTCCAAAATCTTGTTGAATGCTTCTACAACCCCGTTCACTTGGGGATGGTTCGACGTGCTTTGTTGATGATATACCTGAAATTCCTTGGTAGGTGCACTGATAGTTTCATTTAGGAAGTTTGTTCTGTGATCACCCATTAAAATTTTCGGGCACCCAAACTATGTCAAGGCGTTATCGAATAAAATTTTTGTAGTTGTAGCAGTTGTGCAGTCCTTAATCGGTTGTGCTTCCACCCATCTAGTCAAATACTTTCTCGCAATGATGATGTAGTGCACACTCATCTTCCCTTGAGGTTTTATAGGCCCCCCAAAGTCTATCACCCATTTTTCGAATGGATGCAGTGTCATCTATGGATTGAGTGGCATCTCATCCCTTCATGATGGTTTCCCAATCATTGACATAAGTCACAGGCCCAATAGTACACTTTCAAGTCTTGATGTAGGGTTGGCCACCATAGTTCGGTGCGAAGAATCTTCTGTGTTGTCACCCGTAACGCATAATGTCCTCCTGTAGCCCCCCCACGTGCTTCTGCAAGGATCTATCCTCGTTCAAATTCCAACATATCTTGATAATTTCGTCATTTCCCATTTTGTAGAGGTGTCCCTTGATAGTAGTAAAATCTGTCGCGTGAACCACCAATTCTTTCCTCTGCTGAACTGAATATCCCTGCAGCATGGTCCTTGTGGTTAAGAAGTTGATTATATCCTTAAAGTGGCCATCCACGACGCACATTACATAGAGCTGTGCATTAGGTAGTCCTTCCTCCAAATTCATTGGCTCCTCACCATTCTCAATAAGCGACAGGTGATTTGGGCCTGCGTTTAGGTGTCCCAGCTTTACGATGGCCTCGAAGTCATATTCTTGAAATAGTAACAACCATTTATGAATGCACTCGCACAACACAGGCTTGTTCACCAAGTATTTCAATGCGGAATGATCGCTATACATCTTGAAGTGTCCCCCAAGTAGATATTGGCAGTATTTCTAGAGCGCATATACCATTGCCAATCGCTCACGCTTAGTAGTAGAGTAGTTCTTTTCGGCTTTGGAAAATCGTCAACTTGCGAATACGATCAGGTGATCAATGCCTTCCACTCCTTCCTGCATGAGTACAGCACCCAACGTGATACACGACACATCAACATGTACATGAAATTCGATGTCCCATTTTTGGAAAACCAAAATGGGGGCAAATGCCATCTTTTCCTTGAGAATCTCCAGACTTTTCTTACAATCATCATTCCAACAATATGTGGCATCCTTTTTAAAAAACTGTTCCATTAGTGTCGTAATTTGTGCATAGCCCTTAATAAACTTCCGATAGTAGCTAGTGGGCCCCAACATGGTGTAGAGTTGTTTGACACTTCACGGTGCTTGCAGATTGAGTATGACAACAATATTTGCAGGGTCCACCATTAGGCCTTGTCTGCAAACCACATGGCCAAGAAAATTTCCAAAGGGGACAAGGAAGGTGCACTTCTTAAGATTCAGCGCAATATGGTGTCATCGGCAAGTATCTAGGATGAACTGTAAGCTCACTATATGTTTTTTGAGTAGCCCAAATATAGTCCAATCGTCAAAATAAATGTCCAAAAACTTATGGATGAATTCCTTGAATGTGACCACTACTACGTGCCAAAATATCGATTGCGTGTGCGTTCGTCAACCCAAAAGGCATAAGAGTGTGCTGAAAACATCCCCATTAGGTCACCAAGGTTGTCTTGCTTCTATCTTCTGGCATGATCTTGATCTGATGGTACCCTGAGAATCCATCCGTGAATGAGTACACTTCATGTCCACCAACATTCTCCAAGACTTCATCTGTAAATGTTGTCGGGAATGGATCATGAACACAGGCATCATTCAGTTTTCAGAGGTCCACGTAGATTCAAATTTCACCCTTCTGTTTTTTCTCCTACACTATCATAGGACTCACCCAGTCTAACTCTTCCAATGGTTCAATAATTCCTACTGCAAGCATTTTGTCCAATTCTTCATAGACCTTTTCCTTATAGTTCAGATTCAAATAGTAAGGACACCACTTAACTAGCTTCACGTTCTATTTCAGAATTATCTTCATCATCCCTAGGTTGTCAAGGATCCCTTTTAACTCCATTATTTTGGTCTAGAATAAGTCTTGATATTCGTGAAGTAACTCGATCACCTTATCCACTGTGGCATCATCCCAATAGTCCCCAAGCATTGCGTACTTCAGCTCCGCATCTGTACCAATGTTCACCTATTTCATTTTGAATGGCATGGTGATGTCAGGGTCCTCAATTGATGGTCCTCGAACTTCACGACTTCCTTCTATTTCCGGAATATTAATATTTCAGGGATCATCATCATCATCCTCCACTTTCATGCTGTAACATTTTAGGGCATGGCTTAACTGATGTGACAATACTTGTTGAACTATTTCTCATGGTTCCTGTGGTATTTTTAAAATGGGGGCTTTCACAACTTGCAGTGCATTGTCAACAGTATCCTCCCAATGGTCTTCAAATAAGAATGTTAACAAAAATCCCTCGTGCAAGATATCCCATTCGCCCGTACCATGTCAGAGTTCTGTCTCGATATACTAGTTTCTTGGTCTAGGGTATAATAAAATAAGTGTACCCACTCAGGCTAGGGCTCTTCGCCATAGGCTTTGGTCCATTTTGTGAGGTGCATGCACAGTTCATCACATCCATCATACTTCTCAGTTATTCATAGTTTTGGCTTCCAAAAACTTAGCAACATCATCCTTCTGTAGTCGCACTAGCTTTCAAAATTTCCTTCATGTGTTCCCCACCAATGCACAGATGTTGCGCACAACACCCATTTTAATGCATCGAACCTCTAGTGCTCTAGTAATGCACTCTCAAACCTGTTCAAGAATTCATCCACCACTATCAATCCATCATATGTTGGTAGATCTCGAGCCTAGGCGATTATGTAGTGCAGTGATTTAGTCATAATATTACAATTTAGCATTGTCACTTCACTCAACTGATTATGCCATTGTTCATCTTCTTCGTTTGAATCCGAAAGACAGGATCTTACACATTCCCATGAGACTCTTCCATCTATAGTTGGATTTAGCCAATCCTGGTTTCATGCAGATATTTTGTAGATACAATCCAGCTCCCCATTGGCTCAATCGTCGTGCACGAGTTCAGTGTAGTATTTTCCTTCAGCGGGATCCAACGGAAATATCACGTGTACGAACTTTTTCTTGAATATCATCTTCCGACTTTTTAGATTGATGACTTCATTCATATCCGTAGCCCAGTCTATTCCTAGCAATGTGGAGTAAGGATCACTATCATATACAATCTCTATTACCTCGAAGTCCATCTACGTCCTCGCACCTTCGATATCCACTGTTACCCCTTACAAACTCCCCATGGACAAGATCTTTTGTTGGCTCACCATCTATAATTGAATAGAAGACCATTGTAACATGGGCCTGCCCATGCGTTCCCAAGTCTACTTTGGTAACACGTTCATGTCTGAACCTAGGTCTAAGATTACCTGATCCATCTCATATTTGTTAGTTTGCACTGTCAATCTCATTGCCCTCCCCATGCGCAGTGCATTCCTTCCCAAATTTTGGACTACGCATGGTTCACCCGGTGTTGTGCACCTAGAAATCAACTCTTGTAGTCCCTTAACTCCACTATTGTTGCGTAGTAGCTTCATGCATGTCTCTTAAAAGGTAGTAAGAATAGAAGGATCCATTCCTATTTTTGGTTGATCCCTACTACCTGAAGTAGAGACCTCCCCGAAGCTCTTCTTAGCTTCCATAAATATTTCTCTTGCGCACTCCAAGTCAAACTCAGGTTCCTTTGTAGGAGCCTTGCATACCTAGGCATCTCCTTCAAGCTGATTCCCCTTCTCTTCCCTTGTGGTCGTGCCACTTCTGAGCACCATGTTTACGTTGGGGTTTTCTTTGCGCAGTTCCACCCTCATCATTTGGATATTTTGGGTTGGAGTAGTAGGCTGTAGTACCCCTTTCTCGTGCATTTGCGCAATCAACGACGGAAAATCTACCATTTCATGATCAAACTTCTCACAGTATGGACAAGAGATTCTCGTCGGGTTGGTACAATTGTGTGCGTAGTGCCCTGGTCCTCCGCAATTGTAATAGATTAGCTGTTTGTGCCCTCATCTAGGTCCCATTCCTCCTTGCCCTCATTCGCTTCCTTGGAATCCACCACATGCCATTGCTGCGGATGGATCAAGGCCTCACATTTATATCTACATTTGATAGGCTAGAGTCTTATCCATCATTAGCTCATAGCTCCAACATGTTTGCTCATTGTGGCTCACTGATCTACAGAAATTACAAAATAACTGCTGTGGAGTCTGTGTATACTTCTGCAATAGGTGATAGTTGTCCGTAGTGTACCTTTCCTCCCACCTGATAGATGGGTGTTGTTCTTGGGCCCACCTATGCTTCTGGCCTCAATGGCATTGATCCTCCTCCCACCATATAGTTTTCAAATATGGGGTAGTGATCCTTATTGTGACCCTGGGCTTTACATTTTATGTACCACACTTCTTTGTGCACTTCCAGTTGAGGTGCCCTATCCTGCTTCAAACTTTGCATCTCCAAGCATAGGTTTTGTAGTTGTGTGTGGATTTGTTGGACTCCAAACCCTGGATCCTGTATCGGTGTCTCATGCAACCTCATTGCCATCTCCAATGCTTCTGCCTAGGTTGAGAACTTCTATTGTGATAGTGTCATCCTCAGGTGTGGTGTCAAAGATGCCACAAACCATATGCGATGTTGTGCATCTGTCAGTGTCATATTAGCATCACGAATTTTACTCTTCAACCTCTGATCTAGATTCCCAGGGGTTTCACCTGGAAGCATCGCGATCTCCTTAAATCTGATGATCGACCGCGTTTCTGATTTTGGTCGGCTAAACTCTCTATTCAATGCAATCTGGATTTCTACTATTCCTACATTTGGGTGATCATTCGAGTGCTTGATATACCAAGTCAGCACGTGGTCCTGCAACGTGCTTACCAATTTATCCTTCTTAATATTATCATCCGTAATCCTGTGTGCTTCCCATACTGCTCTTACTACGAACCAAAACTGATCTAGATCTTTGTTTCCTACTCCTCTAAACACAGGCAACTTGATTGCGCTCGCCATGCTAAATTGCTGGTTTGGTGGAGGTGGTGTGGGTGAAGTTGGAGGTGAAGAAGATGATGGGAGTGGTGGCATTAGTGGGAATGATAACTGTGGAATGTTTTTCCTGATCAAACTGACCACACTCCTCGGAGAAACCTAAGCATGCTCTTCCTCACTCACTCGTGGAGGTGAAATTAAAGGATTGTTTCCAAACCCTTCGATACCTTTGTAGACTTTTTTTCTCCCCATTTTTCCACTCATTACTGGATTCGCATCACCCATTTTTCACACAACAACATCTTAATCCAGGTATTCAAAGGATTGATGCACTTACCTCGTGGTCCCTTGAGAAAATGTCTTGCTGCTTTGTTGTACCTAATATTCATGTCTATCTCAAATTTAGTGATAAGCCTTGCTATTATTCAATCCAGCCAATGGTCTATTGCCCATGCAATCTTATCTTCAGATGCCTCTAGCCTGCACACCAACTCTGGAGTCCACAATATGGGTTGATCAAGCTTGCATCTTCCCTGGAGGTTTGCTAGCCTCGCGATCCAATCATACAACTTTGAAGAGAAATACACAAAGAAGATCTCATGGATTTCTGTATATATGTAGTGATCCAGCCATCTATTCTCAGATATCTGCAGGGATTTGTTTTGCTATACCATGAACTAATGAAGCTTATGATCCAACCAATCTTCAATTTCCTTCTTCATAGGGTTCTAGTGTTCTAACATTAGACATCCCTTAAGCAGATCCCAGTCCCGGCAATGGAACCATTTATTGGCTTAATGGGGATTGACCTAGGTTTAGAGTGTTTTAGCCAAACAAATCTCGAACTACCAACCCTTTCAGCAATAGTCTGCGGAGCACGGATTGAGGTTGCACCCGAGGTAGTAGGGGAGGGTGCTAGAACCAGGTTTCCGCACCCTAGGGATGTCTAGATGAGGTCTGGAAAGCTCGCGAACCGATCCTACGCGCTATGCTACTTTTCCACAGCCTTCTGTTCAGTGCAACTACCTTTGTGAGAATAAGATAATGAGAGTGAATTTTCCTCACCCCTTTCCGTGCTTAGTATTATTATAGTTCTTGAATTAAATTAAGTAGGCTCAATACTTTCATTTATCAATTAAATTAAATAGGTGCGTGCACAATCATAAACCATAACAGATGCATAAACCATAATATAGAATAAATACGCAATATTCCAAAACCAACTTATCTTTATTAATGCCTTTTTCCAGTTACAATCCACTTCCTACCCTACGCACACAGCTCTGGAGCCTTTATCCCTAATTACGACCCAAAACCTGTACTTACAGACTTATATCTAATACTGCCTTCAGGCCCGTATATTACTTATTACATCAAAAACCAGCTACCTTTTACACTTAGAGCCTCGCTCTTATTTATACATTCCCATGGTCCGCGGACCATGGGTAGGCAGACACATTCTAGATTAATTTACAATATTTTAGGGCAGATTACCCTTAGGCTTCACCCCTTACAATTCGTGCTTTGCGCACTTCGTGGTTTGAGCCCCAAAACCATCACGTGGGGGATCCTCTACCCAACACATGCTAATACCATTTCCCTATTAAATACAAAGGTAGATCAATTTTTGACGATGAACCTCAGTTGTAGGCTCGAAACGTCGATTTTCAAATCAATATGGATGGGATGGATCCAAAAAGTCTATCACAACAAGCTAACAATCCCATAAATCTAAATCTGAAACAATATTGATAACTGTGAGGTAAAATGTTGTCAAAATTACAATGATAAAGGAGATGCTGAAAATACAATAGTAAAATGCTCAATGTTTGCCGAAAGCTCTTTTTTGTCATTATAGATACGAATGTTCATCGCAAGATCAGCAAAGAGTAATCACAATTTAGTGCTCTATGTAGTAGTGGAGGCTCAAATCTTTTGATTGGTTAAGAGTTGTGAGTGACCACCTATGTGATAGAGATTGAGTTTTTTCTCTGTGTGAAGGAGAGTGGTCTTCACCTTTTGTGTTAAATCTGGTATGAAAAATATGTGCTAAATTCTTGAGTTTAGTTTTCTATCAATGTATCACGATTTGGCACAAGAGTGGTAAGCTATGATAAAAACTGTAGCACAACTGAGCCTAAGGTAGGGTGGAATGTGGCCCATGATCAAATATTTTTTTTGTTACAATCGATATATTTTTATTTCTCTATTATTAACATTTATTTCATGAATGATTTAATTACATGTAGGGATGATTCTTTCTATAATATTATTTGATTTATGATCATTGTGCTGGGTATGAAAGAAAAATACAAAGTAGTGGGACTAAATTCACTTAGCCATCACTTTTAAATGAATTGGTATCCATCGGAAATGGATGATATTTTTGGGTAATTAAATGTCTTCCATATTACTTTATTCCTTCTCTATGAATTACATCGTGAATTTTCTTTAATTTCCTCTACATGGTATAAGTGAATTCATGGAGCTTAATGGTGGAAGTCGAAAATGTAGTTTATGTGATAAACATGTCAAGTTGGAAATTTTTCTACAATTTTATTTTGGGAGGTTATGGAGGTTAAAACATGGACCATAATGAGGGAAAGTCCCATTTATCTTCTAGTTCAATTTTCAAATCTTGGTTCACTCTATTTTTGTATATATGATCTGAGGAAGTCAGGATTCCTAAATGTTTCTCCAAACAGGCCATCTTGGATTTTTCACTGTAAATTTTCTTTTGGGAGGTTCTAGAAAATAAATATTGTACCATAGAGTGGGGAATTCCCACTAATCATCTAGTGCAATTTCTAGATCTTTATTTCCTATACTTTGGGAGTTATGCTCTAATAGTTTGAACTTCCTAAATTATCCTAAAATAATGCCAATTTTGAATTTTTTTCTATAACTTTTATTTTGTGGTTTCAGTGGCTAAAAATTGGATGATTCTTAGGATAAATATTGATGTAATTTGAGTACAAATTTCGTATCTCGATTGACTATATTTTCAGAGATATGCCTTGAGGAAGTTGGGTCTCATGAATGCTCCTAAAATTGAACTTCAAAACAGGTCAGCTTGATATTCTTTCCAAAACTTTCTTTCTAAGATTTTTCACACTCTTAAACATTTTTTAGATAAAGAAAATATCTCAAGGTTCCTATGCTATAAATTTCATGTTTTGGTGCTCTATAATTTTTGAGATATACTTTGTGGAAGATTACCGACTGAGAGAAATAAACACAAAATGGCGCAACAAAATTTTGTTTTGTGGATGGTTATTAGAAAATGCATGGGAACCATTTGATAAAATTAATAAGAGAAAATGTGGTTCTCTAGATACCTAATGAAGGATTAGAGGATTGGGTGTGTGATAAAGTGGCACTAGAGTTGATTTTAAGCTTGTGAATAAGAAAAAAAATTGATACCCCATATTCGTAATCCAACGTTAAGCTATCAAGTCTATTACAAAGTGGTATTAGAGCATGGTTCAATGATAGACCTTAATGGGCTCAAGAATATATGAAATGAGGTCTTTTATACCATGCTACAAGTGGTATTAGAGCTAAGGTTCAACATTGAACTTGGATGGATTCGAGCATAGGAAAATAATTAAGTTTTAATTTGATATTTGTGTATGTATGTTTACTTAGCTGAAATTATTTTTCTTATATATGATACATTGATGTTACTTTAAGGTTAAATTGAGTTTGATGCAAAAAGATAAACATGTAAGCCAATATAGGGGTAGGAAAAAATGAAGGTAATGGACATGTTTAATTGTTATTATTTTAATGGTACTAATAATTGTGTATTATTTAAATAGATAAGAAGGTTTACTAGAAGTGAAAATAAATAGAAGGACATCCAAAAGAAATGTAAAATTCAGTACTAAAATGATCCCCTATGAGGAAATTAACAGAGAAGTGAATATCTCCTGAACTTATTCTGAGAATGAAAATGTTGAAAGAAGGCCTTCAAAGTTGCAAATTTAATAATAAGGGACTCATTAGAGAAAAAGAAGATAAGATGAATATAGACATAATAATCCTACAAAACGTATCATATATGTAAGGGTTGAAATGTGAACGAACTACTAGAGATATAGAGGGTATCATCATGACAAGATCAAGGAATTCCATAAAATAAGAAAGTGAGAACTCACCGTGGACAGTTGCACTAATTAATTCATGGCACTGTTAGAATATGTGTGATTTCCAAGAATGATGAGATGAAAATACAATATTTTCGTAGTGGAATACGAAGTCCATTCCAACATTAATATCTAAGAGGAGAAAGACACTCGATGACATCATTCAAAGGAAAAACATTTCTATAAGTACTTAAAGATCAAGGTAAAATCCCATACGATTTGGAAGAAGGAAATACCATTGAAATGTTGGGGTCGTGGAGGAGAGAACTTGATTTTTGAATTCCCTTGGAAAAATGAAAACAAGGATATCCCATTTAAATCCAAAACACATGGGACAACAATTGGGAACAGAGAAAGAAGTAAATCAAAGAGGAAGACTTTGAAATGTTGGTGTTGTAAAAGGAACACTTTCTTCTTTACTTCCTGTATAAGTAGCATAAGGGTAAGGAAATATTTGATGTCCAAGAGACTATCTCAATGAACAAGGAATATACAAGTGTGTTAGACGTTGGTACAAGAATAAGAAATTAACAGGATGAATCCCTAGTAGTGGCAGTAGATCTTGTTAGAAGATGGCTAGTGCTGAGAGAAATTATGAAAAATGAGTCACCCACCTTAGGTGGTGAGATGAAGATAAATGAAGGAGAATCCTAAAAATATCTCTAATATAACTAAGAAACAAACGAAAGCTCGGAAATAGGATTATAAGATTTAATATCTAATGATGCATAGCTAAGGTAATCTACTTGCATAGGAATGCAAGTCAAAGCTTTCATCCTCAACTATTTAGAAATATTTTGGAATTTTAGGGTTTATATAAACCTTAGGAAAGACTCTAATTACATTTTGTGCATATGATATTATTCTATGTTCCCTTTTTGCAATAAATGTATACAAAAGATTTCCCAACATGAAAAATCAAGTTTGATACTAAATTAGAAAACACCATAATCATAAGAAGGTTTGGCTTGTTGCAAATATTTAAAAATATAATTGACATACTGAAAAAAATAATAATATTGAATTATTTTGTGAATTCAGATGATATATCTCATTAATAAATTACTTTACTAACATTTGATGTGTTTATGAATGGCATTGAATATGTGCAAATATGGCACATGCATGACAATATGCACATGTTGGGGTGCATGATGGAAGGAAATGTTTGAAAACGTGAATTGTATACATAGTGTAAGTTCCCCTTTTGAATATTCATTGAAATTTGCATGTAAGTAGATGAAGTGACAAAGTTGTGACTAACATGTGAGATTGGGACCATTTTAAGGGATTTTAAATCTTGCAACATCAATTACGCTAAGGTAGTAACATGAGAATGGATTTCATGGAAATTATATTGAGTGGGCATAATTATGAATGATATAGACAATGATACAAATGTAGGTCAAGAAAATCTTGGATTGAGCGAGTTGGACTCCTTGAAAATATTTTATTTCATAATGCATGTTGATGGTAGCAAAGTAAATACTGAAAACAGTGAGTGAAGATATAAATGTAAAAGAATTGAGTAATGATTCATTTTAGTTGAATTTGATATCTTTTTATCTATTAAATTTAATGCATGTATTGTGTGGATGCCCAACAAGAGGTATGGTTAAGGAAGACAATTCTCAACACGTAAGGATTTAGTAAAATCCTGATAATATGTGCATGCATTGAGTTTGCATGTTGAAACAAAATTAAATGAATGCATAATACACTCATAAGATAAAATATGTTTGGTAATGCATTGAGAGATTGCATTAAAATGTAGGAGGCGTGAAGTACATTTAGGGCTATCATTTCCTTCATGAGTCCATGAATATTGGCTCAATAGTTTCTAAGATTAAGACATTTGATTCCATCATATACTGTTGAGTTTGTTGATAAGGAACATGCAGTCCAAGGATTGATTTTTCCTAGTCAATGTGGATATTGTATGGAATTTTTGATATATGAAAGAAAGTTTGTCATTAATACCTATAGCGTTATGAAAAAGGTAAGAATCATTTAGTGTGTATAAATTACTAGGATCCTTATGATGCATCCACAAATTACTATGATATTATTTGGTCTTGGCACTCATATTATGAATAATTATGGTACATATGCTTGGTGCATTGAGTGCATTCATGCTTATATGGAAAACCTAATTACAAGATTGAATGTCATGAAAGGAAATAACTTCTAATACACTCATGGAATCCTTGCATAATCAAATGAGTGCCATGAATACGTCATCCTAGAAAACAAAGTGGAAATTAATTACTCATGAATTTAGAGGTTTGTATCTAAGTGGAGAAACTGGTTATGTAACCCTCTATTTTGGCCCTTTAAGTTGTTGGAATCGAATGTCATGAAAGGAAATCAATTCTAATACTCTCGAGGAATCCTTACATAATTAAATGAGTGCCATGAATATGTCATCCTACAAAACAAAGTGGAAATTAATTACTCATGAATTTAGAGATTTGTATCTAAGTGGAGAAACTAGTTATGTAACCCTTTATTTTGGCCCTTTAGGTTGATTACATTATGAAATGCTTAAAATTACTATGATTCAAATATATAATGAAATGATAGCTTAATTTCAGTCTATCTAAAATGAGCTTAAATCGATACAATTATTATGTGTGTAATAATTATAATATTGCTTTAGGGGATGTTGTAAAATTTTCAATGAAAATATTTTGTGTATGAACCCTTGTCATTGTTTATCAGATTAAAATTTTAGGTTAAAGGTATATTCCTAGAATGGTTGTGAGATAGAAACCACTATGATAGATAAAAATATCACCACCTGGAAAGGATCCCAACATTATAAATAAAAGTTTCATGTTTGTGAGATATCGCTTTTGAATGAGGAAAATTTAGCCATTAAAATATTTTGATTTGAAAATTTTGAGTATACATCATGGGAAATGCATTTTGTGATATAAGTGAAATGATGAAGTAGGTAGCCTAGTAACATGCCTACTATGGTGACATTTCATCCTTGTGACACTCTTTGATTACCTCATGGGAGAAACTCATTAAGGGAACCTTAACTATAAAACTCCATGGGAAATGTAGTGTAATTTATGTTAGAGCATACCATAAGGGAACATGACTATAGAACTCTAAAAATATATTCAATAATCCCATAAATAAAATCCATTGGACAAATAGATAAC
This sequence comes from Pinus taeda, assembly GCA_000404065.3. Taxonomy (NCBI): domain Eukaryota; kingdom Viridiplantae; phylum Streptophyta; class Pinopsida; order Pinales; family Pinaceae; genus Pinus; species Pinus taeda. The sequence goes on along the minus strand of APFE030078470.1, from coordinate 120,237 downwards.
CTACTGATGGGGGTTTCCAAGGTTTGGAAGGGTGAGTAATTGATGGGAGAAGAAGTTTGTCACATACTCACTAGGATGTGAATATAAGAGGGCCTATCTAATTCAGATAGTGAGCTGAACTTGTGACCTAAGGGAAAAAAAGGAAAAGAATAACCATACAAATAGCTATTCGTTTAAAACCTTACCTACTAGAAATTCAAATTATTTTTAGGAAAATTCTAACTTTCCTGTAGAAGTATTTTTGGATGAGTAAGAAATGAATGGTAACACATATGCGATGTTGATATTTTGTGTAGGTACTAAATGGAGAAGTGATAGAACTAAGAAGGTTGATATGCAAGATTAGATAGCATTACGTGGCTAACACTAAAAGTAATCACACAACCATTTTCATATCCAAAACATTTTATTTTAGCCTGAAATGTGTTGGTAATATATTTTATTGCAAGACAAGTTGCTACTGTAGAAGGAAATAAAATAAGAACAATTTAAGAGAACTATATTTTTTATGTAGTTAAGGAGAGCATGAAGGCCATTATTCTCTTGAAAGACAACACCTACGCTAGTGCTTCTACAACCAAAGAAGGCCAAAGATTAGTGAGACATCGAGGACAATGATACTTTTATGGGAAGGGGATTTTCACAACCCCTCTTTATTTCTCAAAAAGTTGTGATGTAATTAAATTCCTACATGTTGGGTGACCCCAATAAATGTTATGTACTAAAATTTAATATGCTATATACTATTCTATTTTATTAATAAAAATTATAAAGTTAAAGGAAGGAAGTATCCAAGAGATCATACTGCCTCGAGTAGTGGAGATACATGACTTAAGAGGAAAAATATACATTGGGTGACTATTTTCCTCTGATGTATGGTTGTTATTCCCAAGAAACTGAAAGGTTGGTAGGATGAACTATCAAGGTTTGGTTATAAAAGTAAGAGGGAGGAGAAATCAGGAGGTTCTTGTTCTTGGTTATAATTTTATCCTTATCTTTTAATTAATACCTTCTCACTTAGAAATTCATTTGGAAAGATAAATGGTGGCAAAAACTAGAGAGGTTTAGAGCTTGTGACTAGTTAAGAGGTATGAGTGACAACCTATGTGATAGAGACTATGTTTTTCTAGTGTGTGACGAAGAGTGGATTTCAAATTCTGTGTTAAATCTAGTATGTAAACTATTTGTTAAATCCTTAATTTTAGTTTTTACTCAAGGCATAAATATATGGCATGGGGGTGGCTAGCTATGAGAAAAATTGTAGCACAACTAAGTGTATGGTAGGGTGGAATGTGGCTCACCCTACTTCTATTGTAATATTATCTGGTTACAATAGATATATTTGTATTTATGTGTTATTGATATTTCTTGCATGAATTATTTAGTGATGCAAGAATAACTGTTGTTGTTATATTATTTATTTATGTTCAATTTGCTAGTCATGATAGCAAAGTATAGAGAAATGGATTTGAATTCACATGGTCTTGGAATTTAAATGAATTGGGCTACGTGTGAAATGAATGATAATTTTTGGTAATTGCAAGTTTTTTCTCTTGATTGCATTCTTTACCTAGTAAAGGCATGTTTTCCTTGTTAAAAACATATTTCATTTTCTTTAATTTTCTCTATAGGCCATAAGTGATTTCATGGAGTTTAATGGTGGAGGCCTAAAGTGTGATTTAGGTGGTATCTTGGAATTAGTTCTATCACATTTCTTATGAAGGTTCCAAAGGCTAAAATTTGTTCCATAATGAGGAGAAGTACCACTAATATTATGGTTCAATTTTTAGATATCGGTTCACTATAATTTCATATTTATGATATGAGAAATTCAAGTTTCCTAGATTCTTCTTCAAATAGGTCATCCCGGCATTTTCACTATTACCATTGTTTTGGAGGGTCCACAAGCTAAAACTTAAACCATAATGAGGGGAGATCTAGCTAATCATGTAGTTAAATTTTCAAATCCTGATTTGCTATATTTCAGAGTTATGCTCTAAGAAAGCAGAGCTTGCTAAATGATCCTAAAATAACATCATTTTCATAATTTTGTAGAACTTTTGTTCTGAGTACTTCAAATGTTTAACCTTGGAATTTGTTAGGGGGAAATCCTGAGGAAATCCTAGTATATATTTCAGATCTTGGTTCTCTATATTTTTTGAGATATTCCCTAAGGAATTTGGGTCTCTTGAATGCTCCTAAAATCAGACCTAAAAATAAGTTAGCTTTTTATTATTGCTAAAACATTCTCTCTAAGAGGTTCTAAGCAATGAAACTTGGAGGAGAGAGAGAAAATATCGCACAGTACCCATGGAAGAAATTTTATATTTTAGTACTTAATAATTTATTGGGGTTTTGAGAGAAATAAACAATGCAAACAAACTATTTGGTGAAATTTTGCAACAAAATGTTGTTTTGTGGATGTTGATTGTCTTAGAATTTTTTGGTAAAATTCTTTATATAAACTGTAACACCCAGAATGTTGGCATTATGGCACAGGTTTGAAGCTATGGCACAGGTGTTGTCCTTGATGGCAACCTTCTTTGGTATCAGATCTCAGTTCAGGCACTCAGAAAATAGAAAAAGACATATACGCAGGTTCATCCAGACGAAGGAGCGTATACACGCGGGTTATACTTTACAAAAGTGCGTATATGTTGGGGATCATTCTTTTGGTCCATGGCAGCTAGATCTTGGAACTTGAGCCTATGCTTTGGACCATGGCGTCTCGTCAGATGTGTTGATCCGTAGTTTTGGGTTCATGGTATTGAAATATTATGGTTTTGGACCATGGTATTGGGGATGGCTTAAGGCTATAAAAGAGGAAGGAGATCTTGTGACAAATCACCATCTGAATTATTATTGAAGATCTGATAAAGTGCTAGAGCTAGTATATTGGGTGGTGATGCAGATCTGGATCTGAAGGAAGGAAGAACCTTAGCGCCAAAGGAAGGATAAGTTCTATTCATGGGTCATAATCTTTAAGCTTGGATGATAGTATCTTTGTATGATTTTGATCTGCTGGATATGGCACTTGTTTGATCTATAAGCATGAAAATCTGGGTTAATTAGTGATTGAATATATGGAAGAGTGTGTTGTCCTTTATAGATCTGTACGCAGGTTCAATGAAGAAAAGGCGCGTATAAACGCAGTTTAGGTGAAGTGAAGGCGTGTATACGCATGTTGTTCCATACGCAGATGCGTATGCACGCAAGTTACAGACTATTGAAATAGCGTATATGCTTTAAGTGGTGATCTAGTTGTTTCTGCTTATTGTTGCTGTGTTCTGGGTTCTGTTGTGTGGTTTCTGGTACTGTGTTTTGGGTACAACTGGCAGAGAAGTATCTACTTGATTTCAAATCTAGTTGGCGAAAAGGAGTTTGGTTGATGAAGAATTTCTTGATGATTGTTTGATGTTCATGGATCCAGTCTGAAAATTGATGAAATGTGGTCCCTGTTGGAAATAATACTGAGAGGGGGGGGTGAATCAGTATTATCAGATCAGATAAAACTTTTCAATTTCATACTCAGATTTATATACGCTACTTCAATTAAGTGAACCAGCGTATACATGTGACTGTGTCTAAAGAAACTAGCGTATACCCAGAGATCTTATAATCCAGTTAGCTTAATCTTCAGTAAATGCATCAGAACATTATTAAGCATATTAACAGTAAACAGGTGCAGTATAACAGAACAGGACATCACACAAGAGCCACACACATGAACACCATGATATAAGGTGGAAACCCAATGTGGGTGAAAACCACCTGCTGCAATTCGTTTCTTTCTTCTTTAATGAGAAACTTATTTTACAATATACTGGTGCAATCCTTTACCAGTATGCAGGCTACAACCTGCAGAGGGCTACAACCCTCTCTCGTTTTCAACTACTTCTGGAAGGGAGCTACAACCCCCTCAGCTCTTGTACTAGCTGATCCATTTACTAGTACGTAGGTGCTGACCCTACAATCTTCAGGGACCACGTTTCATCAATTTTCAGACTGGATCCAAGAGTACAAAACAACATTACTGCAATACAATCATCAACTTAAACTTGCATCATAATTCATTAAACAACCCAATACTGAATCACTGAAACCCTGTCATTAAGAACACAGAACCCAAACCAGAGACCAGAACTCTGTAACAACCACCAGAATCAGTAGCAACCTGAGATATCAAACTTTATCATGCATACGCTACTGCACTTTACCGAAACCGCGTGTATACGCACTTTCTCCAAAGGAAACCCGCGTACAGATCTAGAAATGATTACTTATGCCTCCGCTGTCAGATCCGACCCTTGCCAAACTTCCCGAACAGACAACCAGCAATACCAGATCCTCTCACTTCGTCAGACACCCAATCCACACACTTTGCCTAATGATCTTCTCCTTATATAGCCTTAGGCCTTGCTCAATACCATGGTCCAAAACCATAACAAACAAATACCATCAACCTCGAAACTAGGGATCAACACGTCCGTCGAGACACCATGGTCCAAAACCATAGGCACAACTTCCAAGGACTAACTGCCACGGACCAAAGGTACTTTTCACATGTACGCGCTTTTACTGAATCCAACCTGCATGTCCACGCGGATTCACCTTGATGAACCTACGTATATCTCTTTCTTGTCCTGCTGTACTGAGATCTGTCATCTGATTAAGTTGCCATCACCTGTACCAACCTCTGAGCACCTGTACCAACCTTTGAGTGAGTTGCCATCAAGGACAACACTTGAAACATAATGCCAACACTGGTATGAGTTTGCACCAGTACAAGATTGTCAACATGTTTTCTTATTATTAAAAGAAGATAGAGATGATGAAAGTAGGTAGTTTTTACACACATTGGGTTTCCACCTTAAATCTTGGTGTTCATGTGTGTTTCTTATGTATGATTCTTTATTCTTCTTTTACCACATTATCTAATAAATCTATGATACTGGTTTAAGCTCAACACATGATAAATTGTCTAAATCACAAGTTCTTTGAATATACATTGGTTTCCTTAATCATAGTCACGTGTACATGCTAGTTCACTTCACTGAAATAGTGTATATAAATCTATTTGGGAAATAAAATTATTGATCTGATAATACTCATTCACCCCCTCTTAGTATTATTTCCAACAATTGGTATCCAAGCAGGTTCTTCAGAAGAATCTTGATCGCTTGAAGGGAGATCCATCAACATGAATAATCAAGAAAGTGTGGGATCCATCAGACTACCAATCTTCGATGGGAGCAAATTTGTTTATTAGAAAGTAGGGACCACAACCTATCTACAATCGGTTGGAACGGATGTCTCGGAAATTGTGGAAGGAGGATATACATTTCCAACAATAATTCCTACAGATGCTACATGTAAAAAGTAATATGAAACCAATGCAAAAGCTGTCAATAGTTTATTGGGAAGTCTGTCCCAGTCAGATTTTGTCAAAGTCTTGCAACTCAAATAAGCCAAAGAAATAAGGGACAAAATCATTTTGAGCTATGAAGGAGACTTTCAGGTAAAACGTGCTAAGCTTCAAACTCTCATAATTCAGTATGAAACTCTTAAGATGCATAGTGATGAAAGTATAGCTAGTTACTTCTTACATATAAATGAGGTTGTTAATTGTATTAAGAATCTAGGTGAAGAAATAAAGGAAGTTACCTTAGTTGAGAAAATTTTGAGATCCTTGTCTACTAAATTTGAATCAAAAGTATCTACCATTGAAGAAAAATAGGATCTACATAATATCACTATGACATAGCTTCACGGTATCTTAACTGAATTTGAGATGCGAAAAGGAGGACCATCAAATATGAGAGAAGCTGCATTTAAAGCTTCAACAAAAGTAAAGGAAGAACACAATGAATCAGGACATATTTCAGAAGAAGAAGATGAGGTAAACTTTGTCATGAAGCTTCAATGGGGTTGAGGAAGGTTTAGAGGTAAGATACCCTTCAAATGCTTTGCTTGCGGCAGAGTCAGCTATTATGCTGCCAAATGTCCTCATAAAGATAAATATGAAAAAGGTAAGGAATATGCAAAAGGGAATAGAAAACAAGTTGTGAATAAAAGGAGTTACTATACTCATGAAGATAGTGATGGTTTATATAATAGTGATGAAGATGAAACTGGACAAGACTACAGACTTCTCATGGCTTATGATAACAATGATTTTTGGGATAGTTTAGAAGAGGATAGTGATGGTTTATCTAATAGTGATGATTATAGACTTCTCAAGGCTTATGATAATGATAATTTTTGGGATGCTTTAGAAGAGGTAGATCTTCATGAACAAATCTCTAAACTCAAAATCTATTTAGAAGAAAATAATATGATTATAAATACCTTGACATACCAACTTTGCTGAAAAGGAAAAACACAATGAAAAACTAGAATGCGAAATTGTGGGTCTAAGAAAGGATCTTGAGAAAATGAAATCTCTCAATCTTAGATTTTCTAAAATATCGGAAACTTTAAATGAAATTATCAAAGTTCAACATTCTCCTCTGATAAATACATGTCTTGGATATACTGAAGAATCATCTCAATCACAGATTCCGTCAACCTCCACCAAAAGCTATCTTGATGCAGCAAAGACTAGTGAATAGTATGATAGTTGTCAGTTGATCACCGGGTAAATCATACTCATTTTACTCCAAGGATGAAGAGAAGCCACAACCAACCCTAGGCAAATCATACTCAATTTGCTCGAAAGATGAATATCAATAGAAACTACAATCACCAGGTTAATAGATTTGATAGTCGCGGGAACTTCTTTAATGGGCAATGTTTTTTATGTCATAATTTTGGGCACAAAGCTTCTCAATGTGTTTCTTACAAAACCATCATGATTAGAGAAGCACAAAATCAAAGGAATGTAATAGGGATCAAGAGAAGTTCCTATACCAACTTTTCTCCTCTTGAAAATGTAATAGAATGCTCAATCTGTAACAACTTTGGTCATGAAGAAACTAAATGCAGGAGAAAATTTCAGCAAACATCTCAAAAGGAGCAAACACCATTAAATCCCAAGATATGGAGAAGGAAAGAATCTGAAACATAAAGATGTGGTATAGCCTTGTATGCAGAAGGACAAGAAAATCATTGTTACATCGACAATGGATGCTCCAAACACATGACAGGTGTCAAAGAAAAACTTCACTCATATAATGCCTTAGAAAAGGAAAACAATGTCTCATTTGGAAATGACAGTCCTGCTATCATAAAAGGTAAGGGTTTTGTTTACCTGAAAGAAAAGGTTAAAGTTGGAAATGTTATGTATGTAGACAGTTTAAATCATAACTTGTTGAGTGTCAGTCAAATGTGTGATCAAGGAAATGAAGTTGTGTTTCAATCAAATGGATGTGTTGTTCATGAGCATGATACAGGAGAGACCATGATCAAAGGTACAATAAATCCAAACAATTTATTGCACTCAAGGGAAGACAACAACAGTGCTATCTAAGAAAAAATGATGAAAACTGGATGTGGCATAGAAGATTGGGACATCTAAGCTTTTCTCAAATAAGAAAAGCATGCAGACTCAAGGTTTTTCATGATCTTCCAGATATCAACATCCCAGTAAACACAATATGCAAACCATGTCAAATTAGTAAGCAAACCAGAGTTCACTTCATGGAAAAAGAAGGGTCAGCTAGTAAGCCTCTTGAACTTGTCCATACTGATTTATGTGGACCACCAAGGAAAAAGTCACCTCGTGGAGAAGAAGACTTTATTTTTTTCATTGATGATTTTCCAGAATGTGTTGGATAGGTCTTCTAAAGCATAAAGATGAAGCATTTGAAAAGTTCCAAGCCTTCAAATCTTTAGTTGAAAATGAATCAGATCGAAAAACCAAATGCCTTAGATCTGATCGAGGATGGGAATTTACCTCGGATGAATTATTTGACTTTTGTGAACAACTTGGAATAACAAGGCAATTCTCCAATACAAGGACTCCTCGGAAAAATGGTGTGGTAGGAAGAATGAATAGAACAGTTAAAAAAATGGCTCGAGCTATGCTAGATAAATTTGGAACTCCTGCAACCTTCTGGGGTGAAGAGGCATTCGCTGTTGTAACTATTCTCAACCAAGCAAATGTTGGGGTAAATAACACTCAAACTCCACACGAACTTTGGTATGCTAAGACTCCTACTGTAAAATGCTTTAAAGTTTTTGGAAGCAAATTCTTTATCAAAAGGACTGATGGAAAGCTTAGTAAGTTTGAACCTAGAGAAGATGAAGGTATTCTTCTTGGTTATTCTTCCAGAAGTAAAGGACATAAATTTTATAATAAAAGACTTGGAAAAATTGTTGAAAGCATTGGTGTTGTAGTTGATGAAGCATGCAAAAATCCAAACTAGATAAAATCAATAGAATATTATGACAATGAAGAAGATAGGGATTATTTTCCCACATCATCATATTGTAGAAGAAACCAATGAAGCACCAGAAGAAGAGATAATGGTAGAAGAAAAGACTCCGTCCAGGTATGTTCAGAAAAATCATCCAGAAACTCAATTTTTTGGGGAAAAAGAGATAAGTGTATAGACAAGAAGAACTATTATAGGGACCTCAAGCTATATAGCATTAATATCCTCCACCAAACCTTAAAACGTAAAAGAAGCATGCAAAGATGAATGTTGGGTCAAGGCTGTGGATGAAGAACTTGAGAAAATTGGAAAAAATGATACTTGGGAATTAGTTCCTACACCTCATGATAAAATTATTATAGGAACTAAATGGATATTCAAAAACAAGCTGAATGAAAATGGAGAAGTCATTAGAAACAAGGCCAAACTTGTTTGTAAAGGGTATGCTCAACAAGAAGGTATAGATTTGAAGAAACTTTTGCACCTATTGCCAAACTTGAAGCCATAAGGATGTTTCTTTTTCTTTCTAGCTTTCAGAAATTCAAAGTATACCAAATGGATGTAAAATCAACCTTCTTGAATGGAGATTTAGAAGAAGTTTATATTGAACAGCCAAAAGGATTCATTCTTATAAATGATGAAAAACTTTTATGTAGACTCAAAAAGGCTCTCTATGGTCTAAATTAGGCTCCAAGGGTCTGGTATTACCGCATTAACAAATATCTACACGAACAAGGTTTTACAAAAGGTTCAACAAATATCAATCTATATACAAAGATTGAAACTGATAAATTGCTAATTATTATTGTTTATGTTGATGATATCATTTTTGGTAGCAATGAAGAATCCATGTGTCAAAATTTTTCTTCAGTAATGCAGAAAGAATTTGAAATGTCCTTGCTTGGTGAACTTACCTATTTTCTTGGTCTACAAGTTCAACAAGATAAAGATGGTATTTTTCTTTCACAAACTAAATATCTCAAACAGATCTTGAAAAGGTACGAAATGGAATATTCTAAACTTGTATGTACCCCAATGGTAACAGGATGCTGTCTTAGCTCAAATGATGAATCAGTAGCGGTACATCAACCAACTTATAGATCCATGATTGGAAGTTTTCTTTATCTAATAGGTACCCAACTTGACATCATGCATGCAGTAGGAATAGTTGGAAGATTCCAAGCAAATCCAAAGGAATCAAACCTTCAGGTAGTCAGAAGAATTTTCAAATATATTGAAGGAACTCAGGACTTTGGTTTATGGTATCCTAGAGATATAGATCTTACTCTTCATGCATATACAAATGTAGATTGGGCAGGAATTGTTGATGACAGAAAAAGAAGTAGTGGTGGTGCATTATATATGGGTTCTAGGTTAGTGTCTTGGTTCAGCAAGAAACAAAGTTCAATTACTCTATATATAGCTGAAGAAGAATATGTGGCTGTTGCATCTTGCTACACACAACTACTTTGGATGATGAAAACTTTGCAAGACATTTAGATCACATGTACTATGCCCATCTCGTTTTTATGTGATAATACAAGTTCCATCAGTATTTCAAAGAATCCACTCATGCACTCCAAGACCAAGCACATACCCATCAAATTCCATTTTCTACGTGAACAAGTGCTTCAACAAAAGTTCAAATTGGAGTATGTTCCCTCCAAAGAACAGGTTGCTAATATATTCATGAAACCACTGTCCAGAGAAACATTTGAATATCTCCGACAAAAGTTGGGAGTAGTTGCTGCATCGTCCTGCTGTTAAATCCATTTTTTTAGAGAAAGGTTATTATACATGTGTTTCATGAAGTATAGTCGTGTACACACACGGGTTTCTGTGGGTCAAGGAGCATATATGTTTTTTAGACAAGAAAAATAGTGGGGAAGGCTCTGATATGGGTTCTCTGTGTGATGTTGATGATTACAATCTATTGATATGCTTTGTTCATTTTTATTTGACTAATAAATATGCCTTGATCATTGACTTGTTAACAATTCACAGGTAGCACAGATTCAGGGGGAGCATTAGCCTTCATGTGCATTTTGCATTGTTGACATTATGATTGATGGGTCTAGCTATGGCTTCAGATATTTATACCATTTGTTGCTTAAGTCATGTAAAAGTCTAGGGTGTGATTTGTCTTCTCATACATTTGAATGAGTCATATTTGACAAATGATGTAATTTTTATCCCCACTTTGCATGGGATGGATGATGTAATATTTTTTGTATTTCTGTCATGTATAAACAATTGGTATATCCCCACTTGGTTGGGTGGATGAGTCAAATCTGGTGTATCCCCACTTGGTTGGGATCTTGATGTTTGTATGAGTCATTGGTGATAGGAAGGTCATACTCACTTAGTTGAGTTATAGAGTCATGATAGTCTTTTGAAAAATAACATTTTTTAGATTTTTCATGGGCTCAAGGGGAGCATGGACCTCGCATGGACGGTTTAGTACATCTGAGCATAGGGGAGCTTAATCAAAGAATTTAACATATACTCAGGGGGAGCATGGACATTAGAATGTATATCAAAAGGGTAGAATATCTTTGTCGGCCCTTTGCCCTTGATGTCGAAGGGGGAGAGGGACTTGGTGTTATTATTGCCATCAAGTCCAAAGGGGGAGATTGTTGGCATTATGATATAGGTGTTGTCCTTGATGGCAACTCACTCAAATGAAAGCTCACAATGCAGTAGGTTAACAACAAAGGATTACATATCAAACTCCAAAGAATGAAGAAAGAGAGGTATACACAGGTTCACTTTGTCCTATTAGCCTCCTGCTCATAGCAGGTATTCATCTTTCATAAACGACATTTTCACATGCCAAATATGTCATGCTTTGCATGCTGCAATGTTCCATATTTGCTACTGAGGGAAAAGAAGTGTCCCTGAGATTCTGCTAGCCTAAGTGCCTCTGTTGTATACCAATTTTGATGAGTTATTCCATTTTTGAAGAATTTTCAGTTAAAGGGAGGTCCAAACAACTTAATCTTGGTCTCCCTAGGTTTCAATTTCCTGTTGTAGAATATAGAGAATCATTATCTATCCAAACAGCTTAATCTTGGCAGATTCTTAGATAGGTAGAGAAGCAAGGGTGCTCAACAGCCTAATCTGAGCCCCTGGATGAAATAAGTATAGATGTAGATAGGAGGCCAGTTAAAAGAAAAAAGTTGAAAAGCTGGGTTTGCTAATTCAAGTGCACCCAAACAAAAAGAAGAAAAAATGTTAGGTGTATTAGGCTGGGTAGGTAGTTTGAGGTGGCAGAAACAGATTGGTAATCACTTGTGGTCTTGTCAAGAAATACTTATATCACTTATGGCATTGTAACCATGGCAGTTGTTTGGTGGTACGACAAGGAAGCATGACTAACTTCCCCTTCTCATTTCCTCAGAAATAATTCACTAACATCCCCTCAAGGACCTTGGGATCTGCCCAACCAGTCCTGTTTTCACTCCATTCTTGTTAAAAACCAAGTTGACCTCTGAGTTGACTTAGTGAAAAGAAGCCACATTTCTTGTGTAAAATTAATCTTTACACAATCCATTCATTTCCCTATGCTTAAGTTTCCATTCTATAAACTTAGCATATATCCATTTCCTTTTCATTCCATATTAACATCTAACCCTATTATCTAACTCCCTAAATCATTTTCCCCTCCCCTTATTCTACGAGAAACGATATAAAATCCCAACAAATGATAATATCACTTCCTCGGCACTATAGCCATATTCTTCTAAGTCCGGGAGGCAGTAGTCCATCTGGGGCTCCTACTAACCCATCCGCCTCCTAACTGGAGTTAGTCTGACACCTGGTCACACTAACAACCATTCCCCCTCAACCCTAACTTTACAAGGCCCATGTTTCGCCCTTATCCAAAAGTCTCCCATTTAAATTTTTGACCCACTCACTCATAACCCGCAAACCTACGTGAAAAACCGACTTTCCTAAGGTTTTCCCCCCTGCCAAAATTTAATCATTAATACAGGCGCCGCGAGTCTCGTCCCTTATCCTTCCGCCACCTTCTCTGTTCCGCCATCTGTGCGATTGCCCGCGCCCTAGATCTATGGTGGGTAGGTCTTTTCCCCTCCAAACCTGTCGATGGTTAGTGTCCGGGAGATGGGCATTTTTCCCATCGTACTCCCACCATGCATCACCCTCTCGACTGTGGCGGAGCCCCATCCTCCCAAACCACTTGTGCACAAAAGCGGTGCACCATGAAACTGGATACCACTTCCCTTTGCGTGACGTAAGCACCACGTCACCCTGCCGCTTCCCCCTGCGTGATGTAAGCACCACGTCACCCCACCACATCACCCTGCCAGGTCACCCTGACACCTCACCCTACTGACGTCATCTGCCGTACTGGGTCCCACTGCTGATGTCATGCTGACGTCATCTACCGTACCACTGACTTCATGCTGACGTCACCCGCCGAAAAAGAGCGCAAAGTGCGAAATCGATGCTTAGAAAGCCCGGAATGAAAATCTGAGGCAGTTTTTGATGCGCGATTAGCACTTAGCGCTAATCGCGCATCGCTAAGGAAAAAGGGCCAAAATGGAAAGCCTCAGTTTGTAGTAGTTATTTTTGCCTTGAAAGGGTAGAAAAGGGGTGATTTGACAGTTTCTAGCATATCAGAGGAAAGATGAAGCCCGAATTCAATTTAAAAAGTATCAATGAAGCTGCAAAGAGTATCAGATCGACAATAAGAAAGCGGTGAAGCCACCTAAGGCTCTTAGATCACAGTTAATGCACATGAAAGCCACTCAAGAGCAGTGGAATAGAGACCAATGCGCAGTTATGATGAATGGCCAGCGCATAACAGCAAAGGACCGATAGCCTCATTTTTTGAAGCAGCTGCCCCCAACGCAGCATTAGATAGATATTTTTACATTACTTGCAAGAGAAGTTAGGTTAACTGCATTTATTTCCTCAGATCTTCTATCAGATCTATTTTTGTAGATATTTTGCCTATAAATACAGCCCTGAACAATGTAATAAGGGTTAGTGGGTTGGTTGGTTGATCTCTCATCTGAGATTTGCACTGTAAATGTTAAGAACTTCTATAATCAAAGATTGTTGGAACGTTTGCATCTGAACTGGCTGGTTGTGCTTTTAATGGCTAAAGAGCTTGGTATGGAATTCTCGTGCTTGCTCATAGTTCAATAAGTCTTCCCTCCATCTGTTTATCAATTTATATTTACCTGTATCGTCTATATATCATAATCTAAGTTGCAGGAAGAAGGATTAGATCAGAACTGGTTTTAATGCCCTCTGTGCTCAATTCTTGTAACTTCTCTATGTTTTCCTCCAAATCAGTGATGAATATGCATTCTTAATTGAACATGTTTAAGTTATTTCCTTCACATATGAATGATGTCTAGGAATTCTTCATTGCCCTATTCAACCTTCATCCACTTTCCCTCTTTGGCTGGGTGAGAGAATTCTTAACTGCCTCTCATCCCCTGACCTCCATTTCATCCTTGTTCCAACATAAATGATTGTGCCATGTGTAGCTATCCTGCTCCATATTCCTCTCTTCTGCCAAAGAAAACACACCCTTCAATTCACATTCATTGACTCCATGCCCAATGGTTTGAACTTCTTACACTTTGCATGCCAACTCTGCTTGAATGGATCAACCATCCCACCAATCTAAATCAAAACCCATGTGCATCATATCTAGCCTAAAATCATCCCTTAAACAAAGCTAAAACCCAAAGAAAGAGCCCTCTCTAACTGCTGGTAGCCTAGGACCTGCAGTCCAAAGCTTGGTTTGTGGTTACCTCGGTCGTATTCCCTTAGGAGTCAAAGGGAACAACCTGAGTGTTAACATAATGGCGACTCCACTGGGGAAAGTCATCTGTTCATCACCCTAAATCCCCATTTTTGATTAGTTTGCCTTTCGAATAAGTCTTAGACTTGTTTTGAAAATTCCCAAAAAAATAAAAAATCTCAAAAATATTCGGTTTCTTATTGCATATTAAGTCCTGATCTGTGTGGTGGACAAAGATAAGGCCCTTCAAAGTTAATTTACTCATCCACCTGGCGACTCCACATAATCCTCATAATAAAGACTCCGCTAGAGATATGAACCCAAGAGAAATATATGAGCAGATCAGGCTTTTGACCTGGATTACTATCCAAGAGGTCATGTTCTTTCTCTTCCATAAAATTTTGCTGTGTATATTATATTTTAAAAACGATTTTAAATTAGATTTTCATGATTTTCCTTTTGAAAATGTTGTTGAGAAGCCTCCTTGCACATTAGAACAGCAGCCTTTAAATGCTGCTGAAAATCATCACACAGCCAAGGAGGAAAAAAATGTCAAAGCCAATCATTCTATCCTTGTTCATATCAAGCCCATTCAGCCAATCCCTATACATAATTTGTGCCTTGTAAGGTTCCTGACAGATATAAGCCTCTTGTTTTGCCTCCCATGCTTAATCCTCTGCCCAAAACTCATCCTAAGTATCTCCTAAGATTTGATGGAGAGAATGGTATTACTGCACAAAAGCATATCCAAGCCTTTGAAGACTATCTTAATATATTTGAAGTGGAGGACGAGGATGTTAGTATCAGGCTGTTTTCCCTTTCTTTGCAAAGCGAAGTTAGGACTTGGTTTAAAGCATTTCCTGAGGCTGGCATTTCTAATCTTCAACAGATTTCCAAGCTCTTCCTTGATAGATGGATAATCAAACTTAATTTCCTCTTGCTCATTGAAGAATATAATCAGTTAAAAAGAAGTCCAAATGAATCTGTTCAGAAATTTTATGATCGGTTCAATCAAGTTTATCATTCTCTGCCTTTGAATATTAGACCTCCCCCTGATTTAGCTCTATTGCATTACCCAAGAGCTTTTGACCTAGAAATAGAATTCTGTTTAAGAGAAAGGAGCCCATCCACGATGAAACAAATGCAGGACATGGCAGTGGACATAGAGGCAAATCTGAAGATCAGGGAAGAAAAGTGCAACGTGGAGCAAGAAGAAAAACTTCATGGTTTGTTACAAAAGTCAGAGGAAATGATCACAATGAAAGTGGAATGTTTAAAGCACCAAAACACATATGTTTTGAAAGAGGAAAGTAATGACATTCATGAACAAACCTGCCACAAAACAGATGACATATTCGTACAGCCATACATGATGGAGCAGTCTCCTAATATACTATATGAATATAATAGCTTCTCTTCTTTCAACTGCTTGCCAAAATACGATAAGTATGATGATCATGATGAGCCTAATGACCAAATCAGCCTTGCAGAGGAGTCAGAGCCTATTTTGGAAGAAATCACAATTCAGGATCAACAGCCTAAAATCAATGATCAATGTGCCTATCTCAACTATGAAGTAAAGGAGGAAAGCGTAGAAAATTTTGATTCCAGCGACCGAACTTTACCTTTTTGTGTTGATTCTTTTCAATTTATTAAGGAGAACTATCATGCAGTTAATAAACAAATATCAACAAGTGTTGATATTGATCATCTGGAGGAAGCCCAAATCATTCTTCAAAATACATTTTCTCTACTTTTGCAGCGCCAAAGAACCATCGAATATCAGATTGAGGAAGATTCGAAAGCGGCTATTCATGACCAAGTGATCCAAGTGGATCCCCTGCCTCTTTGTGTTCAACCATCTGAGTTTTTCGAAGAAGAAGAGGAGCAGCCTGCGCAGATCAGTCAAGGGCCATATGAGCCTGCTTGTAATAAATTGCAAATAGAAGTTCGTGTTGTATATGATTCATGTGCTGACAGGGTGTATCATGAAATAAAGAAGTGCTCTTCTCCATTAGCAGGATGTGTGCCTCAATATCAAAATGTTGATGATATCCAGTTTCTAAGGCATGATATGGATCCCAAACTTTTGTACAGTTCTTCAATTCAGCCCAGCAATAATGTATATATGTTGTGGGACCCTTTTGTACAGTTTCTTGTTTCAGCAAAGAAGGTCAGAATTTATCTGATCTTCCCAAATATTAGCAAAGCCATATCAGATTGCAAGATCTCAGTTTTTTTTCGCCAGCAAGCACAAGCAACAAAGCTCGTTCATTCTTATAATACTTAAGTGGTTGCATTGGTTATTCCATTTCACCTAACAGCAAAGTAAGTGCTTATTAGAGTAGGTAGGTAGGATTTCAGTTTTCTGTTTAGATAGCAAGCTTGCTGCAGTTGAAGCCCGAAGTGAAGGCCCTACGCTCTTCAAGTCGGCTGTCATGTTCATAAATAAAGCAGCCAGCAAAGCGAAGTTTTCAGAGTACAGCAACAACTAAAGACTAAGGCATTCTGACCTGCTGTTCTTGACTTTTTGCAAGGAAAAGCCATCCCCAAGTGGAGCCACTGTTAGCCTCCTGCTCATAGCAGGTATTCATCTTTCATGATCGACATTTTTACATGCCAAATATGTCATGATTTGTAGGCTGCAATGTTCCATATTTGCTACTGAGGGCAAAGAAGTGTCCATGAGAGTCTGCTAGCCTAAGTGCCTCTGATGTATTCCAATTTTGATGAGTTATTCCATTTTTGAAGAATTTTGAGTTAAAGGGAGGTCCAAACAGCTTAATCTTGGTCTCCCTAGGTTTCAATTTCCTGTTGTAGAATATAGAGAATCATTATCTGTCCAAACAACTTAATCTTGGCAGATTCTTAGATAGGTAGAGAAGCAAGGGTGCTCAACAACCTAATCTGAGCCCCTGGATGAAATAAGTATAGATGTAGATAGGAGGCCAGTTAAAAGAAAAAAGTTGAAAAGCTGGGTTTGCTAATTCAAGTGCACCCAAACCAAAAGAAGAAAAAACGTTAGTTGTATTAAGCTGGGTAGGTAGTTTGAGGTTGCAGAAGCAGATTGGTAATCACTTGTGGTCTTGTCAAGAAATACTTATATCACTTATGGTATTGGCACCATGGCAGTTGTTTGGTGGTACAACAAGGAAGCATGACTAACTTCCCCTTCTCATTTCCTCAGAAATCATTCACTAACATCCCCTCAAGGACCTCGGGATCTGCCCAACCAGTCATGTTTTCACTCCATTCTTATTAAAAACCAAGTTGACATCTGAGTTGACTTAGTGAAAAGAAGCCACATTTCTTGTGTAAAATTAATCTTTACACAATCCATTCATTTCCCTATGCTTAAGTTTCCATTCTATAAACTTAGCATATATCCATTTCCTTTTCGTTCCATATTAACATCTAACCCTATTATCTATCTCCCTAAATCATTTCCCCTCCCCCTATTCTACGAGAAACTATATAAAATCCCAACAAATGATAATATCACTTCCTCGGCACTATAGCCATATTCTTCTACGTCCGGGAGGCAGTAGTCCATCTGGGGCTCCTACTAACCCATCTGCCTCCTAACTGGAGTTAGTCTGACACCTAGTCACACTAACAACCATTCCCCCTCAACCCTAACTTTACAAGGCCCATGTTTCACCCTTATCCAAAAGTCTCCCATTTAAATTTTTGACCCGCTCACTCATAACTCGCAAACCTACGTGAAAAACCCATTTTCCCAAGGTTTCCCCCCCCCCCCCCCCGGAAAAATTTAATCATTAATACAGGTGCCACGGGTCCCGTCCCTTATCCTTCCGCTGCCTTCTCCGTTCCGCCATCCGTGCGATTTCCCGCGCCCTAGATCTATGGTGGGCAGGTCTTTTACCCTCCAAACCTGTCGATGGTTAGTGTCCAGGAGATGGGCGGTTTTCCCATTTTACTCCCGCCATGTGTCACCCTCTCGACCGTGGTGGAGCCCCCTCCTCCCAAACCACATGTGCACAAAAGAAGTGTGCCATGAAACTGGATACCGCTTCCCCTTGCGTGACGTAAGCACCACGTCTCCCTGCCGCTTCCCCCTGCGTGACGTAAGCACCACGTCACCCCACCACGTCACCCCAGCATGTCACCCTGCCATGTCACCCTGCCACGTCACCCTAACATGTCACCCTGCTGACATCATCCGCCGTACTGGGTCCCACTACTAACATCATGTTGACGTCATCCACCGTACCGCTGATGTCATGCTGACATCACCCGCCGAAAAAGAGCGCAAAGTGTGAAATCGATGCTTAGGAAGCCCGGAATGAAAATCTGAGGTAGTTTTTGATGCGTGATTAGTGCTTAATCACGCATCGCTAAGGAAAAAGGGCCAAAATGGAAAGCCTTAGTTTGCAACAGTTATTTTTTCCTTGAAAGGGCAGAAAAGGGGGGATTTGACAGTTTCGAGCATATCAGAGGAAAGATGAAGCCCAAATTCAATTTTAAAGTATCAATGAAGTGGAAAAGTGTATCAGATCGACAATAAGAAAGAGGTGAAGCCACCTAACGCTCTCAGATCAAAGTTAATGCACATTAAAGCCACTCAAGAGAAGTGGAACAGAGACCAATGCGCAATTATGATGAATGGCCATCGAATAACAGCAAAGGACCAATAGCCTTATTTTTTGAAGCAGCTGCCCCCAGCGCAACATTATATAGATATTTTTACATTACTTGCAAGAGAATTTAGGTTAACTGCATTTATTTCCTCAGATCTTCTATCAGATCTATTTTTGTATATATTTTGCCTATAAATACAGCCTTGAACAATGTAATAAGGGTTGGTGGGTTGGTTGGTTGATCTCTCATCTGAGATTTGCGCTATAAATGTTAAGAACTTCTGTAATCAAAGATTGCTGGAACGTTTGCATCTGAACTGGCTGGTTGTGCTTTTAATGGCTAAAGAGCTTGGTATGGAATTCTCGTGCTTGCTCACGGTTCAATAAGTCTTTCCTCGCTCTGTTTATCAGTTTATATGTACCTGTATCGTCTATATATCATAATCTAAGTTGCAGGAAGAAGGATTAGATCAGAATTGGTTTTAATGCCCTCTGTGCTCAATTCTTGTAACTTCTCTATGTTTTCCTCCGAATCAGTGATGAATATGCATTCTTAATTGAACATGTTTAAGCTATTTCCTTCACATATGAATGCTGTCTAGGAATTCTTCATTTCCCTATTCAGCGTTCATCCACTTTCCCTCTTTGGCTGGGTGAGAGAATTCTTAACTACCTCTCATCACCTGACCTCCATTTCATCCTTATTCCAGCATAAATCATTGTGCCATGTGTAGCTATCTTGCTCCATATTCCTCTCTTTTGCCAAAGAAAACACACCCTTCAGTTCACATTCATTGACTCCATGCCCAATGGTTTGAACTTCTTACACTTTGCATGCCAACTCTGCTTGAATGGATCAACCATCCCACCAATCTAAATCAAAACCCATGTGCATCATATCTAGCCTAAAATCATCCCTTAAACAAAGCTAAAACCCAAAGAGAGAGCCCTCTCTGACTGCTGGTAGCCTAGGACCTGCAGTCCAAAGCTTGGTTTGTGGTTACCTCGGCCATATTCCCTTAGGAGTCAAAAGAAACAACCTGAGTGTTAACATGTCCAAGAAGCGTATAGACGTGGGTTGACAAAACAAAACAAGCGTATAACGTATACACACACTTTCACAGGAGGAAAAGCGCGTACATGTTGGAAAACCAAGATTTTGGTCATAGGTATTGGTCCAAGTTATTTTGGTCTGAGGTATTTGGTCAAAGGTATTGACCCTAGGTATTTGGTCCAAGGTATTGAGAAAGGCCTAAGAGTATATAAGGAGGAGAAAATTATTAGGCCAAGTGTGCAAGTAATAAGTTTCTAAGGAATACTTCTATCTGAAGTATATTTTATGTTGCAGGATTATGTTTGGGACCAGATCTGAAATATTTATGTGTACCTTGAGTTCAATGTTGGATCAGGATCATAATACATGAAATGACTTATTCTTGAATGATCTGATATTGGTTGAGACTAGATCTAATGTTTTGCACCTGTTTTATTCATTATCTATCAAGATATGGGTTTGTATGAAGTCTCGAATTACAAAAAAAATCTAAGTCAATATTTGCAGATCTATACGCAGGTTCTTCTCGACCAAAGAGCGTATACACACAGGTACGGTTCTTTCAAGTAGCGTATACAAAAGAAAAGCTTATTTTTTATATATGACTAATCTATCTAATCAGATTTTGTTGTTTTACTGTCATCTGTCAATGAAGGCTTCTTAGATTTGAATGTAAAACAGAGTGCATAAGGAGGTTGGTATTTGATTGATTGATTGTATAAGTGAGAAGAAGTGATCTCTATCCCTGCCTGTGTAAAGCTTTGAAATTTGACAGTAGATAGTATATTGATAGTTGGTATAGACTTGATTCAAAATTTTATGTTTGCAGTAGTTTTGAAGGTATACGCAGGTTCAATTAACAAAAGTAGCATATACATGTAGTTTGGGTTTAGCCAAGTAGTGTATACACTCTAATGCATGATTTTTGAGGTTACAACTAGTTCTGAATGATGATGCAGGGTTTTGGGTTCAACACAATGTTATAGTGTAAGTGATATGATTGCTCACATTAACTAATTATTGGTTGATGCAGTTAAAGTTTAAAAGCATTGATGGGTCCAATGTGAAAATTTGATGAAACGTGGCCTTAAGATTGTAATCCAGGAGTATCCAGTTTGAAAATTCATGAAACATGGTCCCTGGTGCAAGAGTGGAGTTTTTCTATAGGCTGGCACCTACGTACTAGTAAACATACTGGCTAGTACAAGAGCTAGGGGGTTGTAGCTCCCTTCTAGTAGAAGCTGGAGAATGAGAGAATCTTGTAACCTTCTGTAGGTAGAAGCATGTGTACTGGTATGAGTTTGCACTAGTACAAGATTGTAAACAAATTTTCTTATTGTTAAAAGAAGATAGAGACAACGACATCGGGTGGTTTTTACCCACATTGGGTTTCCACCTTAAATCTTGGTGTTCATGTGTGTTTCTTATGTGTGATGCTTTATTCTACTTTTACCGCATTATCTAATAAATCTATGATATAGTGGTTTAAGCTAAACACATGGTAAGTTGTCTAAATCACAAGTTCTCTAGATATACGTGGTTTCCTTAATCATAGCCGTGTGTACATGCTAGTTCACTTCACTGAAGTAATGTATATAAATCTGTATGGGAAATAAAATTATTGATCTGATAATACTGATTCTCCCCCCTCTCAATATTGTTTCCAACAAATTTACCCCCTAATCAAGTTTTAACTGATAAATTTACCTCTCTTATTCAAGAACATAATATAAGAACTTATAGAGAACATAAAGAGGAATCACCATCAATAAATCTTGATTATATAATTGATCCTATTGAACCCTTAAATGAAAATTCTAATCCTCCTCAACCATTAGCATCATGAGAGAATCTTATATATGAAAGTGTTTCTATGTACCTCCTAATGTTTGTGATAATGTGTCATGTTTGATAGAATCAAATTATATGGAATATCAAGATTTAATGAATAATCATAATGATAATTATTCTTCTAAAACTAATATAGATCATATTTCGTCGACAGATAATACATTATTAAACCCAAAACTATTTAAGGAATTATCAAGTGAAATTCAAATTGATGACTTAATTTATGGGTATCATAATTATTGTATGTGTCAACCTGTTGGAATATTTACTAGTTCAAATCTTAAGAATAACTTATATCATGAAATGGAAGGGTTATCCTTAAATGATCAATTACTTATTGTTATCATCTCACACGCCTATAATCATCCTTTAACAACAATCAAGATTCTTATAAATCATTGGAAAAGAACGTGATCGTTAACAATCATGATATTTATGAGTATGGATGATTTGATTCATTTTCTAAGCACATCCCTGCTTCCTTCCCTTTTGATTTGGATCACCAGCTCTCATTACAAGTTTCTGATATCAACCATGACAATCTTTTATATGATACTTGTTATGTTCAAGTCTTGTTGCAATCATTTGACAACCCTCTCACTTTTGGAGTTAATCATGGGTTGGCCAGTTGCCTTGATTTTGATGTACATATAATAGATGCCTTTAAAGATCTTCCTTCTTTTTCTCTTGATTATGATGATCAATGTCGCACAAGGGAAAAAGACACTTCTTGTAAAATCTTAGAAATAATTGGTGTTAATACTTCCCATCTCCTACAATTGTAAAACAACAAGACTTTGGTCGATCCTTAAAGGTAATATCTCTAACTCTTTAGATTGAACATATTACGATAGATTTTATTTTCAATGAGAAAATTCTTTTAGTATAAATTTTTCTGATTTTAAATCTCTTCTATTTTCATTATTAGGAATTGATATGCATAATAATTGTATGATTTTTCTACATAGTTTAATAATTTATTTTTCTCTTTTTCTAACACATGCAATGTTTATTTCTGCAGGTAGTAAGGAACTTTCTTGGTTACATTGGAAATGTTACTACACCTAGTCATTTTCCTTCAAAAGAGTTAGAATAGGAGTTTATTTAATTTCATTTTACTTTTATTCTAAAAATAAAGAAATTATGGTATTTTAATGATTAGGATTGAGTCTATACCATTCATCCAATTATCATCTTATTCATTTGGAGGTTTTTCATTTGTAAAATTTTACATTTGATTGTTAACTTACAAAGATAAATCTCATATTCTAGGATGATAACAAATATAGTTCTCATTTCTACATTTTTATAAACATAATTGCATTATTATTAGTATTATAATTTACATTAATAAAAAAATCTTAGAAGACAAAGCTTCCAACTTTGACATCCAATATCTTCTCATCCACTTTATTCATACGACAAACTCTCCTACCTTGTCTTGTTAAGAATCTTTGCAACACGTTGCTTAGGCTTTATTTTCAATAATTGATGATTTTCAACAATATGCAAACTTGGACATAAAAGTAATTTTTCTCTCCTATTTTTATATACACTTCATATGAGGATATAAATATTCACAAGGTAATATGCTATGCATTTTTATCAAGTATGTGTATATGTTGATATTCATTTCTTCTTAGTTCTTTGCTTTTGTATTCTCTTGTAGTTATATTTTCTTATCCTAGTTTTCTCATTTTTTGCAGGTTTTCATTAGTTTGAGTATTTGGTTTTGCTAGCAAAAGAAGTGTTGAAAAACAACCACCATAATTCATTCAGGGAATTTCCTTTCTTCATCCAAATTTTTGCGTATTTATTCATTCTCTTTTAAAATTGATTGTTAGTCTTATTCCTAAAAGTTGATCTTTAAGACTTGCAAGTTTAGTCTTCAAGCAAGATTTGTGAAAGAAATAAAATTCCTACTTAAAGCACCCAAATATAAACTTTAAATTACATCAATGATTTAAAATAAGAGCCTCACTTAACAAACATATTACAAGATAAAATCTTGAATTTTAACATATTCATAATTTTATACATTTTTATGTTAATGTTTTTATTTTATATATTAATATTTCTCTCATGGCTTATGCTCTTGATGGATTTCTTTTTGGTTTACTAAAATTTTCTTTAAATCTTTCATTTGATTTTATTTTCACTTTCCAATAAAATGAGGGAATAGTTTTTCCATTCAACTTGGCATAGTCTTTTGGAAAGTTGTTTTATTCTCTATATTATATTAATGAAACCTTATCCTTAAGGAATACTTCAATGAATATGATTTCATTATGCCCATTTTTAGTTTTCCTAACCAGTGAAGTCCCTAGTTTAAGTTCTTTGCGTTCAAGTCTTTCGTCATTTTATAATGAACTATCTTTTAACCCCATTTTCAAGAGAGAAAAATACATTTATCAGCAGATACATAAGGTTACTAGTTCTTGAGGAGAAAGGTTAATGAGGTAAACATTAGTTAGCTTAGAAATTTTTACGCCATCCCTCGCTCTTAAGGAGCAATCTGTCACTCCATCTATTAAGTAATCTCTATGAGATTAACAATAACCATAGTTAAAACCTAAAAAACAAATAAATGGTCAATTGAAGGATAGGAGGTCCCATCACGAGTCAACCTACCATGATCATAGATTCTAACATTGTGACATTAACATTATTAGTCACCAAGCCAAGGCAATGGCTTTCGACTACAAGGTTTAAAGACAAGCGGTCTCATCACGAGTCGGCTTGTTCGCTATGTTAGATCATGTGAATGACATTGTCATCAGCTAGTTACCAAGCCAAGACAGTGATCTTTGAATAAGTATAGAATGATCTTGTATGACTATGCATGTATTCCTAATATAAGAGACAATAACACTTAAAAAGGGTTAAAATTCATCCTTGATGATGTTATAGATGCCTACTAGCAGCAATGGCCATGCCTATGGTATAGAAGTTAATTTGACACTATGGCTTACTTGACTACCTTGTTTACTTGAAAAATGATGGCCAGTGAGCTTAACTGTTGTACATACAAATTTGTTGAGTACACTAGATTCATGTGGTAAATTTTTACGAGTTCATGAACAATGATGGATATGAATTTTGTCTGTTAACAATGCATGTCAAGTATGAGCTGCTAGGATATCTGAATTTAGTATTTAAAACCATCTATTTATAATTGCATCATTTTTATAGGTTTTGTATATTTAAATGAGAGATAAATACTTCTTCCCAGTGTGTCACCATTGTTGTAGTGAAAACAAAACAACCCCATTTTTTTTTTTCATAATAGGCATGAGGACCCTTTTGCATGCATTTGGACTTTGAGTAAGATTGCTTGATTTTAGTCTAAAGTACTTGTAGTTATAACTTGTTTCATCTTTTATTTTTTATTGGTAGGCTTAGCCATAACTTTTTCTTTTTTTTTATCTTTCAAGTCAAATAAAATAGTCATTTTAAATATTAGTTATGATTTAGTTATAAGTTTCAAATCCCTTGAGACTAACATTCATACTATGTAAGGAGAATTTGGTTTACACTACTATAGTTGTTGTTCTTATCAAGAAAAGTTCATGTATTGGTGGGGATTGATTGAGATCAATTCAATTATTTAGTAGCAGATGAGGTTTGATTAATTTGTGTCAAAATACTATGTTTTAAATACATATACATTTCTTTTGATAGTAGAATTTTGTAAAATGATTCATGTTGTGCACTATTGTCAATATGAGGTTTTACCTTTTGAATTAGCTACCTGATTCAGTAGTTTTATAAATATGTTACCATTTATATCTTGCTCTTACTTGTTGATTTCATATTTCTAAGTAACTACTTACTAAGAAAAATGCCATTCAATTTTTATTTAATAACAAGTAATGTTATGTGAACTACTTCCTAACATTATTGGTTCATAATTTGTTGATTTCACTAAAATTATGTGAATTAATTCCTAGTATTGGCTTTATGGGGCCTAACCCAGGTTCAACGTTGGTTGTGCCAACCAAAAAACCCTAAATTGTTGGCCCTTTTGGCAACAAGCCATGTAGTGCAGGCTGCAATATCACCCAAAGCAGTATTGGGGGATGACAGAACTAGGCTTCTCATTCAAAGGTCTATGTGATGGGTTCTTGTGGCTTCTAGGGCTTAGTTATGTTTTCATGAGCCCTAACCCTTCCAGACTAGTTAATAAGAATAAATATTATACACAATAATTATATCTTCGCGAAGGTTGTTAACTAGTCATAGCATGCATAAATTATACTAATCTACCTATTTCACACATTATATAAACATTAATTCATATACTTTTAGATGGAGACAGAAACCACATATATAGTATAAGTAAATACAATTGAACAGATACACAAAGTATCGATCAAAATTGTCTTTATTAGATGTGATCCTCAAAGTAAAAACTAATCTTCCTTGCACACTCAACTGCAGGGGCCTATGCACTCAGCTTGCAGACTTACCAAGTTCTCCGCGCACTCATATACAAGAGCCTTCCCCTTCGCCTAAGTATAGGAAACAAACCTCCCTGCCTTAGCTTACCTTCCCAAAACAATGATTTTCTATATTATGATGCCACTCTAGACTTGTTATGACTTTTCTATTTATAGCCTTTCCATTTAAAATACCATGGTCCGTGGACCATGGGCGAGTCTCAAAACCTTCTTAACACTTAGAAACCTAAGGGATTAAAGCCCCTTTGACTCTTATTATCTTCGCACTCTGCTTCCACAAATCACAGAGACTATATTTTTACAAAAAGGAAATACAAAATTTAACCCCAGGGACCCCATCTCAATAGGCCCCCAACACAATTTGGTGAATTTTCCTCGAGTCACTCAACTAGCGCTTCAATCTTTTCTTGGAGTTAGCAGAACTCCAACTTTAGAACCTGCAAATTAGTTGTTCCCTGTGTAGCTACATGTTGCAGTTCCTCAACTAATTTCTCTATAGTGAGGCCTTCCATAGCGAGGCCCATTATCCTTTGAGTCTGTTGCATGCCCTTTAGCTTGCTTTGCACTGATAGAGTGACCTGGCTAGCCTCCTCTGTCCAAGGCTATGTTCTTGCCATAAGAATGGACTCTTTCTGGTGTAGCTCTTCAATTTCATTCTGAAGCTACTTCCCTTCCTATAGTCTCACAAACTATTTTACTGGCACCAAATTGTGCACAATTGACCTAATCTCATAGAACTTCTACAATTATTCTCTAAGGTTGGTGCCAATCTTCTGTAGACTAGGGTCCTTTTATAGATACGTCCCTAACTCCATGGACTTCTTGAACAACTCTATGTAATCCTTGACTTTTGCTTCTAGTGTAGCCATTCCTTCCTTTATAGCAGCTTCACACTGCTCTCAAACCTATGGCAGAGTTGTCACCTACAGCTTCAATTAAAACTCTTAAATTTATAACTGTAATTCAAATCGAACTTATCTGATTTCATCTTTGGACTCTTTGATAGTGCAGCCAACTTATGGATCTTTTCTATTGACGATGCATCAACTGCAATGTGCAGTTCAGGAAGCTCAATACATACTTGGGTAATCGTTGCTTCTAAGTGTTGGTTGTGCTCAAGAATTTCTTCCTTCTCCTTTAGTGCCTATGCCTTTTCTTCAAGGATCTACGCGGTGTTTGTTTTTACTTAATTAATCACCAGTAGTGCGTATTTCTCCCTAACCCTCAGTTCATCCGATAATCCTTGGTGCAACTCATGCAAGGTTTGGATAGAGTGTCGTGAGGTTGATGCCTAGATTCTTGATTTGTAAAAGTCGGGTGTTGGCTTCCTCAAATTCGGTGCGCAGGGTTCTGTTTCGAGAATCAAATCATATGGAGATCCAAAGTGTGATTATGTCCAACACTATCATGCTCACTTGATGAAGGCTTGCCCGAATCCCGCTCACTTGACATACACTCTTGTATTTGGCCTATCTGGATATGCAAATCGCGCAAATCCTTTTGCACATTCCCCAACACCTGTTGGTACTAGTGCTCAAACTGAGTCCTTAATTTTTTTGTAGTGTCTCAGGCATTGTTACTAATTTCATCTAAGTCCCCTTTAGTGAGGACTATCAGATCCACCTAGGTGAATCTAGTGGACTTCTACTTCTTCCACGGCCTCGAGGTTGTCTACTTTGTTCTTTTATTGACCACAAATGGGGTTCCCTGCTTCGAGCCCCCACCCTCTTCGGTATATAACCCTTCCTAGTCTTGTGTGTGATGAGAGTCAGACTCCTCAACCTCAATTATGGTTTCATGGGCCGCTCGCTCGTTTTATGGCTAGGTTAGTTGTAGGCTCCAAGTGGATCTATACGATCAAGTATGTTATTGATGGCAGTGTAGAGAAGTACAAGGCTATGTTTGTGGCCAAGGAGTGTGCATGGAAGGAAGGTATAAACTATGAGGATACCTTCACCCTAGTGGCCATATATTCTTCCATCCAATTAGTGATATCTATAGTAGCACAAATGGGATGGCAAATTCACCAAATGGACATCAAGGAAACTTTCTTGAATGGGGTGATAGAGGAGGAGGTATATATAGAACATCCATAGGGCTTCAAGAAACAAGAGAGAGGAACATACATGTGCAAGCTGAACATAGCACTATACAGGCTCAAATATGGTCCCAGAGAATGGTATAGTCATATTGACAACTACATGTAGCAGATGGGATTCATGAACAGTGATGTATATCCCAACCTTAATTATCTGATGGTAGAGGGTAAGAAACTCATCATAGTGTTGTATGTGGAAGACCTATAGAGGAACTTGTTAGAAGAATTTGAGATGAAGGATTTTGGTTGATGCATTACTTCCTAGGCCTAGAGGTATGTCAAACGAATGGGGTTATTTTCCTAGGTCAATGGAGATATACTATGGAGATCTTGAAGAGGTTGAGGATGTAATATTGTATACCCATGTCCACACCTATGATTAATAACTGGAGGAATATAGATTCATTTGAGAATGAGGATGTGGACCCAACCTTGTATAGATAGCTCATTAGTTCACTCACGTATGTGGTTAACATAAGGCTAGACATATGTTTTGTGGTCAACACTATCAACCAGTTTATGGTGGGACCTAATAGAGTGAACTGGACATTGACGAAAAATATATTGAGGTACTTGCATGCAATAGTTGAGTATGGATTGAGGTATACTCGAGGTGATGGTGTCAAGTTATGTGGATATACTTATACAAACGGGGAAGGCAATTCATTGGACAAGAAAAGAACCTTAGGATGTTGCTTTAGTACTAGATTAGGGGTTTTCTCTTGGTGCAATAGTAAGAAAACGTCTCCGAAATTGAGTTCTACAGAGACATAATACAACATAATACATGGTAGCTAGCATGGATACATGCAAAGATATTTGGCTTCAGAAGCTACCAGTGATTTTGTTTGATTAGAAGATGGAGTCAAGTAGTATCTACTATGATAATCAGAGTTGCATCAGGCTCTCTGAGGATACAATGTTCCATGATAAGGCAAAGAATATAAACATATGATACCACTTCATCAGGAATTATGTATTCCATGGATCATTTTGGCTACAACATGTTCCGATAGATCAACAAGTAGCTTATATACTCATGAAGGCCTTGGATAGGGAAAATTTTTCCTACTTCAAGGAGAAAATGGGAGTGGTAAAGAACATCATCCTCACTAAGAGGGAGCATTAATTTTTGAGGTATTAGTAAATAGTTGTTCTAGTCTTTATGGTGTCTAAGAGGATAAGGAAAATGAGTCTGCAAAACCCAGAAATGGTTTCATGAGAAAAGCATTAGAGACACCTTAATTATGTTAAGTAGCCATAATTAAAATATTTCCTAACTTAGGAAAAGTATTTTAATTAAATCAGATTAATTTAGGGAGGTCGATTTTTCTCTATAGACTCCTGAAAACTTTAATTCATGTATTAAAAATGATCATAGTGGTAGATTGAAATTGTTGGCATTATGGTACATGTGTTGTCCTTGATGGAAACTCACTTATATGATAACTAGATGTATCCATAGGTTAGTTCAGAAATGATAAAGTGATGTATGATGGCAATTCACATTGTAACAGGTCAATTGAGAGGTAATAGAGTAATGGCATGGAAGAAGACGATGATGGTACAAAGGATTAGATAGAACAATCAAAAAATTATGGAAAGAGAATGTTTTAAGTTGTATACATTGTTTAACCTAGTCCAAGTCACGTATACACATGGGCACACAGAATAAAAGGCGCGTATACGTATGCATGCAGTTTCACAGAAATAAAACCATGTATGGGATGGAGAATTAAGGTTAGAAAATACCAAGGGCCCATCACATGGTATTAGCCCACAATATTGAGCAGAAAAACACTTAATTAGTCCCGTCTAAGAATACCATAGGTTCTAAGTGTTGTTTTGGTGCATGGTAAAGACAAAGGCTCTAAGTATATAAGGAGGAGAAGCTCAAAGGGTTAAAGTGAAAGTGAAAGGGTTTTCATGAATACTTTTATCTGAAGTATATTTTGTTTTGTAAGGGATATGGTTATGATATAGATCTGAGACATCTTGAATACCCTTAGATAGAATGTTGGATCAGGATAATGAGACCTAAAATGATGTATCATTGTATGATCTAATAATGGATAGGCTAGATCTGAGTACTAACGCATGTGTTATCCTTTAAATTCTATGATCTAGGTATATCTGAAGTTTTGAAAAGCTAAAAAGTTATAAGTCATTATTTGTAGATCTATACACAGGTTAGCCTTGGTGAAGGCACGTATACACATGGATTCGACACTTCCAAGTAGCGTATGCAGAGGAAGGGCTTGTTGTTCATAAATGAATGATCTATTTGATCAGTGCTACTATTTTACTGTTGTTTGTCAATAACGTCTTTATTAGACCTTAAGTTAAATTGATTGTGTAAGGATATTGAGTCTGGCTGACTCATTGATTGAGTAAGAAGGGTGATCTTTGATGTTATTTGTTTAGAACTCTGTAATATGATAGTAGATCTTCAGAATGTCTTTGATTAATACAATTTTTGGTTCAGAAGTTTTATTATTCAGTATCTTTATAGGTATACGCAGGTTGGGTTACATAAATTAACGTATACATGTAGGTTGTCTTCATTGAAGCAGCGTATACATTCTGACATATGATTTTTGAGGTTGCACTTGGTTCTGGTAGTTGATGTAGTGTTCTGGGTTTAGCAATGTGTTTTGGTGACAGTGATCAGACTATTGAGATTGACTAATTGTGTTTTTGCTTCAGAGTTGATGGGTTTCAGTGATTGGTTGATGCATTTGTGTTTAATGGTTTTATTGCAATGGTGATTGATTTTTAGCTTCAATGTTACTGATGGTTCCAATATGAAAATTTGATGAAACGTGGCATACATATTGTGTTGATGTGTACTAGGAGTATCTAGTTTGAAAATTTATGAAACATGGTTTGTGGAGAATAAGTGAAGGTGGTAGCCTACTGTAGGTCAGCGCCTATGTGATGGTTATCATATCAGCCAGTATAAGAGCTAGGGGTTGGAGCTACCTTCCAGAAGAAGCTGGAAAATGAGTGAAGGTTGTAGCCTTCAGCAGGTGGAGTGCCTGTGTGCTGGAAAGAGTCTACACCAGTACAAAACTTGTAAACACTTTCAATAATAAGAAGATTGAAGACTGAGACAATAGTAGTGGTGGTTTTCTCGCACATTCAGTTTCCACCTTAAAATTCCTGGTGTTCATGTGTGCTACTTATGTGTGTTGATTTATTATGTTCTTCCTGCATTTGTTTACTACTTAGTAAATGCATCACACTCTGATATAAGTTCAACAAACATTGAATTAGATGTTTTACAAGTTTATTATCTATACGTTGGTTCCATTCATTATAGTCACGGACATACGCTGTTGGGTTTCCGTAAAATCACGTATACAGTTTGAAAAAGAAAGTTATTATTGTGAAAGTTTAAAATAATGATTCACCACCCCCCTCTCAGTATTTTTCCCAACAATTGGTATCGAAGCGGGTCCTTCAGAAGAAGATTTATCGCTTGAAGGAAGATCTCTCAAGATGAGCAATCAAGATGGAATGACATCTATCAGACCACCAAGCTTCAATGGAAATAACTTAGCATATTGGAAGATAAGAACCAAAGCCTATCTTCAATCACTTGGAGCTGATGTTTGGGCAATTGTGGAAGGAGGATACCAATATCCAGTAGTAGTCCCCATAGATCCAAGAGAAAATAAATCATATGAAACCAGTGCCAAAGCCAACAATGCGTTATTGGGAAGTCTATCAGAATTAGAATTTGTCAAAGTCATGTAGCTCAACACAGCTAAAACGATATGGGAAAAAATAATTCAAAGCTATGAAGGAGACTCCCTAGTAAAATGTGAAAAACTCCAAACTCTTATAATTCAATATGAAACTCTCAAGATGCATAGCGATGAAAGTATTGCTAGTTACTTTTTATGAGTAGATGAGATTGTAAATCGTATGAAGAATTTGGGTGATGAAATAAAGGACGCTATTATAGTAGAGAATCGAAGGTCTCTATCTTCTAAATTTGAGTCAAAAGTATCTGCCATTGAAGAGAAGCAGGATCTACAATCTATTACTATTTTTCAACTTCATGGAATTTTAACTTCCTTTGAAATGAGGAAAGGAGTCCATCAAAAATCAAAGAAGCAACTTTCAAAGCCTCTACAAAGGGGAAAGTAAAGGAATATCTCAAGGAATCGGGATATATATCATAAGAAGATGAGGTAAACTTTGTAAAGAAACTTTAACTGGGTTCTAAAATATTCAAAGGTAAGCTTCCCTTCAAATGTTTTTCTTTTGGTAGAGTTGGTCATTATGGTGCTAAATGTCCTCATAAACATAACCATGGCAAAGGAAAGAATTCTACAAAACGTAATAGGAAACATTTTGTTAATAGAAGAAGTTATTATACTCATGAAGATAGTGATGGCTTGTCTAATAGTGATGAAGGCGAATCTGATCAAGATATTAAAATACTCATGGCTTATGAAAATTATGAGTTTATGGATGCCTTAGAAGAAGAAGATTTTCTAGAAGAAATCATTCAACTCGAAATTTGCTTGGAAGAAAAGAATATAGTCATAGACACTTTGACACATCAAATCATGGAAAGGGGAAAGTACAATGAAAAATTAGAGTGTGAAGTAGTGAGTCTAAGAAAGGAACTTGAAAAGACAAAATCTCTGAATCTTAGATTTTCTAAAGGATCAGAAACCTTAGATGCAATCATCAAGGTTCAGCATTCTCCTCTTATAAATAATAGTCTTGGATACACTAGAGAAACATCCCAACCAGAAAAGTCTTCAGCCATCACCTGAAGTTATCTTAATGCAACAAAAACTAGTCAAGAATGCACAAATCCTCAAAAAAATCCTAAAGGTACTCCCCAGGTAAATCATACTCATTTTACTCCAAGGGTGAACATCAATAGAACCACTAACCAAAAGGTGAACAATACCAAAAGATTTTATGATCATATAAATTTCTTATTTAATGGAAAATGCTTTTCATGCCATAACTTTGGTCATAAGGTTGCTCAATGTGTTTCTTACAAAACTATTATGACTAGAGAAGCAAGAAAACAAAGGAGCATGACAGGAATCAAGAAGAGCTCTTATAATAACTTTTCAACTCTTGAAGATGAAATTGAATTTTCATTTTGCAATAAATTTTTCATAAAGAATCTGAATTCAGGAGAAAATTTCGGCCAACATGTCAAAAGGAGCAAACATCATCAAACTCCAAGGTATGGAAAAAGAAGAAATTACAGTTAGAAAGATGTGGGATAGCTCTGTTTACAGAAGGAAAGGAAAATCAATGGTTCATTGATAGTAAATGCTCAAAACACATGAAAGATGATAAAGATAAACTCATTTCATACAATGCTTTATAAAAGGAAAAGAATGTCTCTTTTGGAAATGACACACCAGTTGCCATTAAGGTTAAAGGTTATATTTATCTAAAAGAAAAGGTTAAAGCTTTAAATGTATGTATGTTGATGGATTAAAGCATAATTTATTGAGAGTTAGTAAAATGTGTGATTAAGGAAATGAAATTGTGTTTCGATCAAAAGAATGTGTGGTTTGTGAGCTTGGCACATGAAAGACCCTAATCAAAGGTACAAGAACTCCAAGAAATCTATATATAGTATAAGGAGGTCGAAAACAATGTTATCTAAGAAAAATAGAAGGGAACTAGTTATGGCACAGAAGATTGGGCATCTAAGCTTTTCTAAAATAAGAAAATCATACAGACTCAAGGTAGTTCGTGATCTTCCAGATATCATTATCCCAAAAAGTACCATCTACAAACCATGCCAATTCGGTAAGAAAACCAAAGTTCAATTCAATGTCAAAGAAGGATCAGCAAGTAAGCCTCTTGAACTCATTCATACCGATTTTTGTGGACCAACAAGGAAAATTTCCCCTCGTGGAGAAGAATTACATTTTATTCATTGATGATTTTTCTAGAATTTTCTGGATTGAGTTGCTAAAACATAAAGATGAAGAATTTGAAAAGTTTAAGGTCTTTAAAGATTTATTTGAAAATGAATTAGATCTAAAATCAAATGTCTCATATCTTATTGAGGAGGAGAGTTCATATCAGATGAATTCTTGGAATTTTGTGAACAACATGGAATAAAGGGACAGTTCTCTATTGCCAAAAATCCTCAACAAAATGGCGTGGTGGAAAGAATGAATAGAACAATTCAACGAATGGCTCGAGCTATGATTGATGAGTGTAGATATTCTAACACCTTCTGGGGTGAAGCTACACATACTGCGATAAATATTCCCAATGCTCATGTACATGTAAATAGTAATAAAACTCCATATGAAATTTGGCATGGTAAGCTTCCCACTGTAAAACACTTCAAGTTTTTGGAAGCGAATGTTTCATCAAAAATAGTGATGAAAAATTTGGTAAGTTTGAACCCATAGCAGACGAAGCAATATTTATTGCTCATTCATCTAGAAGTGAAGGATACAAATGTTATAATAAGAGACTTTGAAAAATTGTTGAATGCATTGATGTTGTAATCGATGAAGCATGCAGAAATCGGAAACATGTGACATCAAGAAAAGAAGTTGATAATAAGGAATATGGTGAATTCTTTCCCATATCTAATTGAAATTACATAGAGGAAGAAACTAATGAAGCACCATAAGAAGATGCATTTGACAGGGAAAAGGCTTCATCCAGGTATGTTCAAAAGAATCATCCAGAATCTCAAATTCTAGGAGAAAAGGGGTTTGGAGTTCAAATAAGAATAATTCTTGTAGGATATTCTAGTTATCTAGCATTATTATCCTCCATAGAACCACTAAATGTAAATGAATCTAGCAAGGATGAACATTAGGATAAGGACATGGATGAAGAACTTGACCAAATATAAAATAATGATACTTGGGAATTAGTTCCTAGACCTCATGATAAAAGTTTTATAGGGACAAAATGGATATTGAAGAATAAGTTAAATTAAAATGGAGAAGTAATTAGGAATAAAGAAATAATTTTTTGTAAAGGGTATGCTCAACAAGAAGGTATAGAATTTGAATAAACTTTTGCACCTGTAGCTAGACTTGAAACCATAAGAATGTTTCTTGCTCTTTCAAGTTTTCGAAAATTCAATGTTTATCAAATGGATGTTAAGTCTGCATTTCTTAATGGAGATCTAGAAGAAGAAGTATACATTGAACAACTAGAAGGATTCATTCTAGGAAATGATGCAAAGCTTGTATGCAAACTTAAAAAGGCTTTATATGGACTAAAACAAGCTCTGAGAGCATGGTATTATCATCTTGAAAAATATGTTCAACAAGAAGGCCTCACAAAACGATCTGTAGACAACAACTTATATACAAAAAATTGAGAATGATAAATTGCTACTTATTGTTGTTTACGTTGTTGATATCAACTTTGGCAGTAATGAAGAATCTATGAGTCAAAACTTTGTTTCTTTTATGCAACAAGAAATTGAAATGTCTTTACTTGAAGATTTAACCTATTTTCTTGGCCTACAAGTGCAACAAAAAGACATGGCATCTTTCTCTCACAAACTAAATATCTCAAGCAAATTCTAAAGAAGTACAGAATGGAAGATTCCAAACCAATATGTACTCCAATGGTAACAAGATGTAGTCTCAATTCTAATGATGATTCTCATATAATGAATCAACCAGAGTACAGATCTATTATTGGAAGTCTACTTTATCTAATAGGTACCAAACCAGATATCATGCATGCGGTAGGAATTGTTGGAAGATTCCAAGCCAATCTGAAGGAATCACATCTTCAGGAAGAAAGGAGAATATTCAAATATCTCCAAGGATCTTAAGACTTGGATGTATGGTATCCTAAATATATAGATCTCACCCTTCATGCATATACAAATGTGGATTGGGCTGGGAATGTTGATGACTGAAAAAGCACTAGTGGAGGTGCATTTTATATGGGATCACGATCAGCATCCTGGTTCAGCAAGAAACAAATCTTGATTGCCTTATCTAGAATGGAAGCATAATATGTGGCTTCTGCATCTTGCTACACACAACTTCTCTAGCTGATGCAAACATTACAAGATATTCAAATTAAATGTTCTCCACCCATCTCCATCCTATGTGATAATACAAGATCTATCGGTGTTTCGAAAAATCCTGTTATGCACTCCAAGACTAAGCATATTCATATTAAGTGTCACTTTCTACGAGAAAAAGTGCTTGAGAAAAAGGTTAAATTGGAATATGTTCTCTCCAAAGAACAAGTTGTTGATATATTTACTAAACCACTTCCTAGAGAAGAATTTTAATATCTCAGACAAAAGTGGGGAGTTGTTTCTACCTCATCTTGTTGTTAAAACAAGTTTCTTCAGACTACATGTTGGGTCTAAAATGTGGATGCAAATTAGAGTTTCATTTACTATCAATCTAGGTAAGTAAACTTTGAGGATCATCCAATATATATTGACTTAGAGACAAACTAAACTAAGCTAGGTGAAGAAATTCCAAAGCTCCCTTACAAGAGATCTTTCATTGGGATCTCCAACGCCTATTTAGTCATTTAACAAAATGAAATCTAAAGACATTGTGACAAGTGTAAGAAATATTAAAGCTCCCTTATAGGAGACTGTTCATTAATATGTCTAATCATCAAGCACTTAAACCTAATTTTGATTGATTGCGTGAAATATTAAATCTATCTTACAAGAGACTATTCATTTATATCTTAGGCATATAAATAAAAAACTTAAACTAATGAAATCAAACAGTAACTAACAGATCAGATTCATTGAAACAAACATTAATACTTTCTTAAACAAACTAATGAAATTTACAAACAAACATAAAATCAAAGCTTACCAAAACAAAAGTGTACTTGCTAAATGATGGGGGCCCTTCCAAGGATTCACAAGGACGTCAAAAGAGAATTAAAATGTAGAAGATCAAATAAGATCCATTTTATTTATCATCAATTGTAAATTGCAATTACAAGTTCTACATTCCAAGAGGTTCTAAAATCTCCATTACAATGATTTTAAATTCTAACTTCTCATTACAAACTTCTAAGATCCTAAGGTTCTGAATTCTAACTTCTCAATTCTCAATTCTAAATTCCAAAATTACAAAATTACAAATGAAGGAGATAGCATTCCTATTTATACAAAAGTTATGATAACAAACTCATAAATGTGGATCCAATATTCCCTCTTCAGATCCACATATCTCTCAACCAATGGTGACACATAACCCTATCCTCCATGATCTTCTCCATGAGGTCCATGATCTTATCGATGAGGTCCATGATCTCCTCAAATTCAAATTTGAACATAGAGTGCCTTAGAAGCTTCCTTTGTACCTACACATGTCAATAAACTCATTCTAATTGTTAGGTATAGCTATATGGATATTACATTATAAAGTTAAACCACAAATTCACTTAAAAATACCAAGAATTAATAATTTTTTGGAAAACACAATGGTAACCCATTTAAGGATGAAAGTGAAGCTGATGTGGTCACATGGTGGTGGAATAGAGGTGAGAAAATGTGTGAATGGAGTGAAAGTGGATGTATTTTAAGGATAATTATTAGGCCCAACATAGCCCCAAACTGAAGGTATTGCATGTCTTGATGCAATATATTACATTACTTTTTTATACTTGAGATTTGGCTTAAACTTTGCATGATATCAATTACTTAAATTTTGCAAAGTGTTTTGATGAATTGCAACTTGGTTGGTTCTTGTGTTTCAACCATATTTTGTTTGTTTCATTCAATTTTAATGTATGAACTTTGCATAATGATAATTTTATTTTTATTGCAAAGTATTTTGTTGGAATGCATCATGGTTGGTTCTTGTGTAACAACCATGATTGTGTTGCATCCAATTAGCTTTTAAGTACTTTTTACAAAGCATGTAATCGTGAATATATTTTGAAGGTATGTGGGTTTTAGAATATGATATATGAATATGGAAAAATATGAATGTGACAAAGTATGAATGTAAATGTATCCCCCCCCCCCCCCAAAAAAAAAAAAAAAAAAAATTGATGGTTTTGGCAATTTTATGAAATGAGGAAAGGAAGTTTTTTCCAAAAATTATCATTCTAGCTTTCAAGGAATTAAATTGTTAAAAGTTAGAAAATATCATACCATAACTTACCCTTTCAAAAATGAATGACAGTTATGCATGTGTGGCTACAAAATTATGATCATAGTCTTCTTTTCTTGGCTATGAAAATGGTGAATGAAGTCGAAAAAGTGAAGCTTTTATTGTTGCTGCACATGCTGCTAAATTTGCCGCTGGATCTGCTGTTGAATGTTCAGAATATACTGCTGAATGCGGCTGAAAATGTATAAGGCTTGGAAGGTATACAAAATTTAGAATTTACACTTGCGCCCCCGGCCTTATGTATTGACTTGTCCTCAAGTCTTTTACATCAATAACTAAAAAGTAATGAAAGTAAATCTGCTTTCTCTATTACAAAATGATTGGTCTTCAAGTCTCCAACGCTCATTGGCAGAATTCTTGTCATGTGAATAAATGTTTTGGTGTCAAACATAACAAGAAATTGTTAACTTAGTGGCCATTGATGGATGCCACTAGTCAACACGAGAGCTCACATATTTCTAAGTATGAATGAATTTGTTGTTGTCGAATACTTAGAAGATCCGATGAATAAGGGACATTGATGTATTCCCTTTGTTTATCGGCATGATATCTTGCCCTTAAGGCATGCAAGCTTCAAGGTGTTTTAGAAAAATATTTAGACTCAAGGACTATGGACTCAATGGTGTATGGAAGCAAGGTTTTATTTGCAAGGGTAGGAAAAAGGAAATTGACAATGAATATGTAAAGTGGAACCAAAAAATTGTATGTGAGCTTCATTGCATTTGTTGGTGGGTTAGGATTGATGAAAATGTAATGAAGCGTATGTGTATAATGAGAAATAGATAATGACTCTTGCTAGGAAAAAGTGAATTATCGCATGCAAAATCTCCAAAATAGCAAATTTTCTCATTAATTATGAATTTCTGCTAAAATAGCTGAGTTTGACTAGCGTTGATGATGAAAGAGCATTCAACCCAAGAGAAAATCATTGTAATTAAGTAGACATAAGGGGTCATGCATTTCAACAAAGTTGTATTCCTAAGTGATGAATTAATGTAATATTAAGGATTTTGAGTGCATAGAATAGGAATTAATAAGATAAGTGAGATGTTTTGTAAATGCTCTCGAATAAATGAGAACATGAGTGGTTAATAAAGACAAAAGAGTTAAAAGTCAATTAGGAGTCTTAAAAAAGTTCCATGATTCGAGGAATGAGGGAGAGATCTTACAAATTAAATGGAGATTAGAAGTGGACATAGAGGATAGAGGACATCTAGGAGTCAATTCAGTATATTTAGGAATCGACACAGAATTAGTTCAAAGAACCTTTATAATATAAATGTAAGCCTATGGGCGGAGTGGAAGGAGGAGGCCATTGATATTGAAGAACAAGCCTGTGAGAGACAGAGAAGTATCGATTGTAATCAGTTGTTTATATTTATATATACAGAGGTTCATTGGGGAACTATGTAATGTGTGAATTAAGTATGTAATGATTGATTTATGCGTGAATTCGTAGG
The DNA here is from genome assembly GCA_000404065.3 of Pinus taeda. Taxonomy (NCBI): domain Eukaryota; kingdom Viridiplantae; phylum Streptophyta; class Pinopsida; order Pinales; family Pinaceae; genus Pinus; species Pinus taeda. The sequence goes on along the minus strand of APFE030078470.1, from coordinate 80,411 downwards.
TTCTATAACAAAAGGTTGAAGGCAAAGTTCTGTGGATACGCAGAGGAGGGTATGATTGAAAGGAATCATAAGGGATATTTGAATCCAGCTGAAGGAATAGAGTAAGCTCTATATAGGTAGCAAACTAAAAATCTACAGAGTTAAGCTTAGAGGAAGCGGAAGAGAAAAAAGAATAAAACCTTGAAGAAATAACCAAACCCATAGAGAAACACTAAAGAGATAGTGTAAAACAAAGGAAAGGGGCTGAGTGGAGTAGTAAAGAGGTGATACACAGCAACTGTTAGATCTTATAGATCAACAGTCCAGATCAACCACTAAGGATCGGTGAAGAGAATTTATCAAAGGAAAATTAGTGGATTTCAGGCACAAGGAAAGCCATAAGCAGTTTTTACCATTTGGCTCTAATTCCATTCATAACATGACATGTAACAAAACAGTGGAGAGGGGAAACTTATTTATCAGGCTGTTAAACCCCATGCTTGTTATCTACCTGAAATCAGGGTGAACTGGCGAATCTATTAAAGGAATATTGATGATGGAGGATCATCATGCAAATTTGGTTGATCAAACGAGCGACAACCGTCGGATCAATTTCAGATCGACGATTAAGATTTAATCGGGAATCGTGTTTTGGCAAAGCCAAATGATAGTGGGAAGATGGAATAGCGATACACCAAAAGTGATAAAGTGTCGATTGGTGATCAGAGGTCGGGACGATTAGAGTAGTGTTGAAGAATGATTCGAAGGTGTGGACCTGATGCAGTAATAGTAGAGAGTTTATAATATTTGAGATCCGATATGTTAGACTTCGTCTTATGTCAATGTGAGATTGATTCTTCTTCAAAACCCTGTTTTGAATAAGAAATCATTAAATGTGTTTTAGATTATGTAATTTATTCTCCAGCTCTTCAAAAGGCAGCAACGACTTCAAGCTCCTATCCCTGCGCAAGCACAATTCAAAACATCATCAGCAATCAGAGGCAAAGTCGGGTTTAATGAAGATACGGTTTTCAAGGTGTCAAGAAGCTAATGCTGACCAAGTTCGTCTGGTTTATTATTGGCTTTATCTGAAAATGACTGGACCGATGAGATTTTGAGACTCTTAGAAAAGGTAGAAATTACAGAAATTTCATCTCTGGTGTGTTTGACAAACATTTTTAAATGCTTTGGGGGGAGCACACTGCAGGAGGTAGACGAAAACTGTATTCTGGCATTTAAAACTGAGGGTGTTAAGCTCCACAAGTTGTCAGATTTCATATGTGAGTTTTCTCTAAGCTTTACAAACATGGATCTTAAGAAGATCATATTGATTTTCAAGAGTATGCATGAAAATCTTGAAGTAGAGCCTTCCTCCTCATCATACAACACAACTATATAATGCCATTATGGCAGGATAGTTCAGAGAGAATAACGTTTGCAGGGCATTGACAGTTCTCAAACAGATGAAGAATGCAAATGTAAAAGCAGATGCAGATACATACTCTTCATAGTGTTCTTAGCGTTACATGTGGGAGACTATCTAGTCGCCACAGCAACAGGGAAGGAACCAACAAACTTCTGAACATGTTTTGCGTTTAGTGTCTCATGAGACAGAAGGTGAACCTTTAGAAGAGGATCTTGCTCATGTTCAGCGTTGTATCGGTGGTGGACCGTGGTGACTCTCTAGAAAACAGTGAAGATGGTGATAGTCATCCTGAAGTTGTTTCAGATTCTGTTACAGTGAATCTCTGTTGTCCGATGAGTGGATCGCGTATAAGAGTAGCTGGATGGTTTAAACCTTGTGAACGTATGGGTTGTTTTGATCTTCAATCTTTGATAGAGCTCACCCAGCATACACGAAAGCGGCAATGCCCTATATGTCTGAAGAATGTTTTATTAGAGAACATTGCATCGGTAATGAAAAATTATCCAGAGGATGTTTGTGAAGTCGAAGTGAAATTCGATGCTTCTTGGCATCCAAAACGTAAAGGTGAAGCAAGATCCCACCAACAATGGCGCTTGCCAGATGGGTCCTCGCCTATCACCAAAGGAGATGCCCAACATGAACCTCAAATTTTAAGCTGGTGAAACAGGGGGATCATATATCAGAAAATCATAATGTTTCGAGAATAGGGATGAAGCGAAATCGTGATGGAGATTGGGAACTTAATGGAGTTAATTTTGGTTTACAAGCTTCTTCACGGTTTTGAGGTTCAGATAATCATGTTTAAGGTGGATTAGCAACAGCAACACTTAGTACATCCGAAGCTTTACCAGAGGGAAATGGCTTTTCGTTCATCCATAGTAGTTTTTCCATGCATCCCATGCCTTTGGGAGAAGTGAGCTCAGTGTCATATAATGCAAATGCTCACTTTGATTTATTTGGGGCGAATGATGCTGAGTTGAATCCACCACATTGGCCAGTACATTCACAGAATGCAAAATTTCAATTGTTTGAGACACAGGGGAATGCATCATCACTTTCAGAGATGGATACATCAGTGTTGAACCGTGTTGAATCAGAACTTCCTGGTGACATGCGCACTAAAGAGAGCACCATTGTTCTCATTGTGGGCACTTGGGGAAGAAAAGAGATCATAGGAGGCTTTAATTGATATTTAACTTAAACTTTTTTTCTTTCGCAGGAAATCACCAACCGAGATATTATGTAACGGTAGCATCAGAGAAGATCGCATGAACTGCGCCAACAAATATTACATGCGATATATTGCATTTAAAACAAGTTTTCCAAAAGGATAAATGAAGAGAATATATGGAAATAGGGATTCAAATCCCTCATCATGCTTTTTACTCAACAAAGCGTATTTCTGGCAAACGAAATTTTTTCTAAACTTCGTGCCACTGATGGATTTCCAAACGAAGAAATGATATATTTCTTGGTCAAGAAAACACAGGCCTTCCTAAATTTTGTTCTTGGAAAGCCCCTCGAATGGAACTTCTTGAAGACTTCTTAGAGCATCATTTATACATGCATCGATCATACACACGCTAATAGAATCCTCCCTCTATGCTCTATGTTGTTTCTGAGGGATATGGCGGCAAGTAAGGCAGGGTTGAATGCACAAGAAAAAAACTGGATTTTGTATAATAGATACACTCCACATTCAAAGTGCTATTTTGGTCTAACAACAAAAGGGAAAATGTAACGTGGTATTCGTTGCAATATCTGAGGCATTCGATTCATCTCAGGGAAATATGTCGTAGCATGGAAACGGCCTTCAGCAGACACTTGCCGTGACATGTTGGGAGAGAATAAAAGTCAAAAGCCAAATTTAAATACAAATAACTATCCCAGCACAGAAATCGAATTGGTTGATCTATTTTGGGTCTTCAAGCTGCAGTTCAGGAAATCTAGCTACGCGTCCTACTAATTTATTGGTCATCAACAAACAAATACAACGCTATTCCTTTTAGAGCAGAGTTTTTCTATTTTTTTTTTATCAATCAGTTAGCACTTCTCATAGTTTATTTAATGTATAAAGATAATCATTTAAAGAGGTTAGAGGGGAGAAGGGGAGGATTCTGAGTGTTGAGAGGTGTGTGTGTAGCAGAGCTTCTATTGTACAGTCATTGACAGAGATTTTTATTGAAATTACACAGCTCTGACTTCTGAGATTCCTGTGGTATGAAAGTTAGCATAAGTTTTTCTTCTGTTTCATATGTAATCCGTTATGTTTCATTTTACTTCATAATCATTTCTGAGTGAACAAATGAAGTGTTTAGGTAGAATTCATAGTATTATATGCTCTGCCTATAAGTTTGTTCATGTTCAATGTTTTCTACTGTTTAAGGAGGATTCAAAGTAATTGTTTGCCCTCCTTAGCTCCTCACCAGTCTTGCCATCCGATTTAGTCTCAATTTGATGTTAAATTTCTTGCCTACCTTGCCTCAGTCGATAATCTGTGTTATTCATTATCTTTCTCTGCTCAAGTTGTGACTTTGCCCATGCAGCTCAGAAAAACCCCATCATTTTATTAAATCAAACTCTTTGATCAGTTTACTAGCCTAATATCAGTGTTACCTTATTGGTCATCTCATCCATTGAAGATTTTACTGAGATTGACTGGAGAGAGCCTTCTCCTCTGCCGCTTCCTGGAGGTGCCAAGAACCGCAGAACTTTGGGAGAGCAGACAGTGCCTCCACCCATTGGGCAATGGAGTCATCATCAACACAACTGAAACTAAACTCAAATTGAAAATAACTTAACAATCTTCAAGCAAACTAAAACAAGATGCTGCCCTTATGGCTGCTTATTTATTTACAAAATCTACTCTAATCTGTTGTACAAACAATAGATCAGGTAATACTAAAATTCCATATTAGCCATTCAAGTAAACCTGAAAATGATGCCGGTCGAGCATGCTTCCGCCAGGACACAAATGTAATTGCTGGCAGCCCTTCATGCATGTAATGCCTCTGGTCACGTACAAGACAGTCTGATCTATCAATCAAACTAAAAAACATGTCCATATATGCCACAATAGGATCACGGAAGCCAGACTCTGTTGGCTGCCCCAACTCTGCAAGACATACTTCCAGCTGCACATTGTCAATGTAAACTTCTATAGGTAAGTCTGTTATTTCTTGTTTCGATGGAGGAAGGATTTCCAAAAACTTTTTAGGGTCTTGGAAATCATATGACTAGATCTGCTTATCTAACCATTGAATCTCCTCTTCAATTCTTTCAACAATTAACTCACAAAATTCAGTTTTGAAGAACTTTAAAGATTTCAACCATTGAAGCAAGGCACTGAAAACATCTTCATCAAATTCAGTATTTGCTAACAAATTTCTCATTTCTTCTACAACTTCACACAGGGAATACCCTTCCATTGCATGAATGGATCAGCAAGCACTGGAGTGTCTGGATCGAATTGGAGTCGCCAGGTGAATGGTTCAGCCTGCATATGTATCTGAGTGCTATCCACCATCAGCATCAAATCTGCACCTTGATTGCATGTACTAGGACAAGACAATCAACAAGTCGAATGTTCTCCCCAGTATGGTCGCCAGTATGTTAGCGCTTGAAATTTCACCTCGGGCTGAAAAAGGCAAACCTCAAGGCCACATCAAACCATTTAGCCTCGTAGCTAGCCCTACGGGGCAAGAGAAGGCTCTCTCCAGTCAATCTCAGTAAAATCTCCAATAGATGAGATGACCAATAAGGTAACACTGATATTAGGCTAGTAAACTGATAAGAAAGATTGATTTTGGGGTTTTTGGGTTTTTGGTGGCAAATTGAGGAGAGGGCAATCTTGGATGCGGGGATGGGACACAGTTTCTGCAGGGGGTTCCTTGGGGCGAGGTAGGAGATAGTGTTGATGCCTTTAACTGAAGTGGATGGTCAGGAATGAAATAAAGAGAGCTAAAGAGAGCAAACAATAACTTTGAATTCTCTTTAGACAGTAGAAAACATTGAAATTAAACAAACTTAATAGCAGAGCATGGCAAGCATGAATTCTTACTTTAACACTTCATTTGTTTAATGTGCAGAAGTAAAGAAAGGAAATGAATCACATAACAAAGCTTACAAGAACATTGAGAAACACACCATCAACACATGAGTCCACAAGAATCCAAAGAGGACTGCAAAACCCTGGTCTTCCTTAGCCAAAAATTGCAGAGATACAGTGAAATAATACAATGATAGCTTCTCCCTCAAGAGTCCAACCATGAAATGAGTATGAAAGTACATAATATAGATGATCTAACCTCTTTCCCTGCCTCTAGGAGTCGAGCTCACTATCCTAGGAGCAGTTTGAACAACTTCTAAACTAAGCACTACAAAATAGGCAGTCAAAACTTGCCTCTATAAACTTGGAAACCAATTCATTCATTTAATTTGTACCCTTTTCATGCATGAATCTTCTAGAAGAGTTACATAAGGGTAAAAGTGTCTAAAAAGTACCATAATTACATCAAAGAGAATCATCATTCACCTCAAAAAGTCAAACTAAGTCAAATCTGCGTTTTCTGGGCTGTACAGTGCATTTATGGGCAATTCTGCCTAACGGGTCACGCCCCTTTGGAGCCATGTTTGGGGAACTTTCAGGTGGCCACATTGGGCAAGAGTAGGCTTGTTGGAAAGGTCTATGAGCCTACTTTCCAACCCAACTGGAATTGTTAGATTTGGAGTTCATTTGCCCTGTCAAACAACAATTCTCCCAAGACAGCTTTTTGCAGTTCAAAAAGGTGGCAGAAAGTCAAATTTTGCATGCTTTTTGACTTTCTGGAGGCCCAAAACTTCACAAAATCTCAATTCCATCCATGTGCATATGTAACTTTGCATGAAAAATATGGAAATTCTGAGTTTTTGTCAAATGGAGTTGCCGGGACGAAGGGTCTCACCAGGGGTGAGACCCGTTAATGAGCAAAAACCTGTAAATTGCCAAAAAAAATACCAAAATTACCCAAAATGCTCAAAACTTCTTGGGATTTGTGCTGTGGCTGAGCTATTTAGTGCTATGCTCCTTCAAGGAAGCCTCGGCCAAGATACAGAGGGGATCGGGCCTTTTTCTCCGTTTTAGTGCCTTTGCCAACCGCCTTTGAAGCACCTTCATCTTTTCTTTGCACATGTGCATTCGCGCCCAATAATGATTTTTCATGTTCCTCAGTAGTTTGTTCTTTTGATTGGCCTTAGCCAACAGCCTTTTTAGATGAGAATTGTCCCAAATAAACATAGATTCTCGATCTATGGGTCTCAAGTCACCGGGTCTCCTACGAGCCAATTCCCGGTCTTCACGAATTTTCTGCAGCTCATATAGCTTGTGCTCATCCTCCAACTGTTTGTTTCGCTGCTCTAAATAGTTTATTATCCATTTTTCCATCAACAATTTTGTGTGCAGCGACTCAATCTCGGTACTTTGCTCTCGGATGATATCCTTGAGCTCTGTGCTAGGAGAACCGGCGTCAAGATCAATAACTGGATTACCTGACAATCTCTCCTCAATCATGGGCTGCTTACCCCTCTATGATACCTGTGCTGCTGTTAGAAACGAGGCCCCTTCCACCTAGTGTGGAGATACCACTCGCGGTGCTGATGAAGAAGGCGAGACCCCTTCCACCTGGCGTGGAGAAAGTACTCGCCGAGCTGCTGCAAATAAGGCCGTTGGGCCTCTCTGATAGGTGACCTGAGGTGAGGAGCTGACATGTCTAGTAACAGGGATGTCATGCTGATGTGATGGTCCTCCCTCCTCGTGAACAACCTCAGGATGTGGCGGTGATGGTACTGTGAAAAACTCACGAGAGATGAACTCCTCCCATGAGATGCCCTGCTGAGTCAACTGATGCAATACTACTAGTTGAATCAAACCATAATGGTAAAGGCTCCTGTACTGCTGTTTCTGCCTTTAAAAGTGCTGAATTCTATGCTGTTTTAAGGGGACAAGGGCATGAGGGTAATGTTAGGGGAGGGACCTTTTTACAAGGAAAATGGGAATACATGTATACAACAGGGAATTTAGGGAAAAAACACTGAAAATATCACTGCATATGCATCATTAAATTCATGTGTTTACATAGGTGTTATGAGGGGTACGGTTAGGGTTTGATTTTTTATTTTTAAAGGGAAAGGGGTAGGGTTTATTTTCTTTGCAAATTTAAAAGGGAAATTGACATGGAAATATTGGGAAAATGAAATGGGAATGAAGAGAATGATTACAAGGGGAAAAACAATGAAACAACAATAAACCCTAGCACCTTTTAAAAATTTACATACAGCCATATGGAGTGTTTCTTCTTGCACAATTTGATCATTACAAACACATTCATGATGTTTCCCAACTAACCAGTAGCCATTCACAAGTTTAAAGAGCCTACCTCAAGCGATTTGATAAATTAAAGAAGGCTTGAGCAAATTCTGAAATGAGTTGGGGGAAGACATTTTGACGGGTCGCGCACCACGCCCAACAAGTCGTGCCCCTCTTGACAGGTCGTGCCCGTTGCCAAATTTCTCTGTGGGAGACCCTTTGATGTGTCGTGCGCCTCCCAACAAGTCGCGCACCTAGCTTGATGGGTCGTGCACCTGTCCTGAGCCCGATTTCGACCAGTTTCGCCTCAATTCACTTGGAAGTTCGCCCAATCTCTCTTGCAAGGGTTTTGAATACACAATGAGAGTGCAAGGAGGGAGTTTGGGCCTTTATAGGTTTCATTTGAAAAATTTTCATGCTCAAACCCACTTTCTAATGTTTTTGCATGACACTTTTAAACTTTGTATGTTGTTGTCTCTTTGGTTTCCTTTTGTCCTAGAATTGACTGATTTAATGCTTTTGCTTGATTCTTTTTGCAGGTAGATCATCTGAGGGATCTTGGCAAGGGGACCAGGGTTGCATTTTGTTCACTGAAGACTTTCGAAATTTCATCACTTTTTACAAATAAATGAAAAACGACCTTGGCTTTAAAAACAAGGTTTTTAGATCCAAGGTGAAGATTAACTGTACCAGATAAAAATTTAGAAGAAACACCTTTACAATCATCCCTCTAGCTTACTGAACACTCATTGACTTTCAAACACATGACCTTGTAACATTTTTGACCAAAACCCTAGACCTAGGAAATTGACCTCAAGAGAAGACAAGACAAGCTTGAAAGAGCTTTAATGACTGAAATGACTTAAACCAGCAATGCCAAGAGGGGTATAAACACATTAGCTCCTCCATCAGGGTTATGGCATGCCTGACGGGATGCAAAAATTGACACTGATGAGACACCTACCTATGCAAAATGAAAAGAGTTTTGATCACTGATGGAGGGCTCAAGACCGACTCTAACACATACCACCAAGTCCAAATACTAGTTCTGACAAAAGAATGTTACAGTCATTGCCACCTACTCCTCCAAAGAGATATACTAGCTCTACATTGTGGAGAAGTCAATGCTCGTTATAATACACTCCAAGATTTCTCTAAGATACACCTATAGTGTAGGTTTTAACCCCATACATAAATTACCTGCATACGAATTCTATAAACAGAACATAAACAATGGCGAGAGAATAACACATAAAAAAAATATACACATATATTTTCCATTGGATCCCAAAACCAGGACTACCAGATTGATTTTTCATTACGTTCCTTTCAATGTTACAGTACATATATATACATGTCGAAGCATCCATAAACACCAATTCATTAACCCTGCATTAGAACATAACGATAGTTTCCTTGACCGGATCTACAAAATACCATGGACCGAAAACCATCGCACCCAAAACCATGTGCGAAATCAATGCAGAAAACCATAGGTAGGTCTTCCCACCTAATATAGGGTCCAAAAAAAAAAATCCTAGGGCACTGCTCTGGACCCTGTAGAGGGGGGTTAGTGCCCCTCTCAAACCCCCCTTGTGACCCCCCTGCTACGCCTGGCGTAACGAAGGGGGGGCTCCGCCACCCCTCTAGCCTCCCTACTTAACTATTGGGGCTAGTCGTGGAAAGAATATAACACAACCCAACATTCTCCCACTTGTTGTTTTATTTCAATAGGGGGCACAGGAGAGATTAGTCATTGAGCCAACCCTACAACATCCATTGTTTCTCTACACCGAGCGAACTTCTCATTGCTCACAAACTTTGTTAATGCATTTGCAGTATTCTTCAAAATATCCACCTTTACCAGAAACACCTTTTTGTCTTCTACCATATCCCTCACAAAGTGATACTAAACATCAATGTGATTTGTCTTTGAATGATAAGCAGGGTCCTTTACTAATAAAATTTCACTTTGGCTTTCACAGTATATCCTTATAGCTCGATGTACTAACCCCATACTTGAACACAATCTATGCAACCAAACTGCTTCCTTGCTTGCATGAGTGGCTACCATGTATTATGCCTCTATAGTTGAAAGTGCCACTACATATTGTCTCTTACTCATCCAAGTGACTACACCTCCAAATAGGTTAAATACATACCCACTTGTAGATCGTCTTTTATCCATATCTCCAGCCTAGTCTGCATCAACAAAGCCATGGATGTCCAAAACTCTATCCAATCTTGGTCTTCCTTGGTAGCACAAACCATAATCACTGGTGCCGTGCAAATCCCTGAAAACCCACTTCACTATTGTCCAATGCTCCTTCCCTAGTTTTAACATAAACCTGCTTAATACTCCCACTGCATGTGAAATGTCTGGTCTAGTATAGACCATGGCATACATCAGGATACTAACTGCACTTGCATATGGAACACGGGACATGTCCTCTTCCTCTTCTTTTGCCTTGGGACATTGTTCAGCAGATAGCTTTACACCTATAGGAATAGGAACCTTCACTATTTTACTATCCTGCATATTAAACCTCTACAATATTGTATCGACATACATCCTCTGGTTTAACTAGAGCTTCCTCTTTGCTAGATCTCACTTAATTTCCATGCCCAAAATATAGTTTAAAGCACCAATATATTTCATGTCAAATTTGGAGGACAATTTGGTCTTCAAATCCTAGATAATTTCTTTGTCATTTCCAACCATAAACATATCATCCACATACAAGACTAGATAAATAACATGGTCACCATTTAATTTAAAATATACGAAATGATCTACTTTACTTCTAGTGTAGCCAAGTCCCTGTATAAATGTTTCAAATTTTTGATACCACATCCTTGGTGACTGTTTTAACCCATTAGAGACTTTTTAAATTTTCATTCTAGTTATTACTTACCCTTCACTGCAAAGCCTTCAGGTTTCTTCATGTAGATCTCTTTTTCAAAATCCCTGTGAAAAAATGTTGTATTCACATCCATCTGTTCTACCTCAAAATCAAAAGCAGCAGCAACAGATAAGAGTAATATAATAGAAACTACCTTGGCAATAGGAGAAAAAATATCACCAAAATCAATTCCCGACACCTAGGAATAATGTTTTTCTAACAACTGAGCATTCTCCACCTTTCCTTCTACATTCATCTTCTTCTTGAACATCCATTTGTTGCCAATGGGTTTCCTTCCAACTTGCAACTCTATCAGATCCCAAGCCTCATTTTTGAGCAAAGATTCCATTTCATCAACCATGGCCTCTTTCCAGAATTTTCCATTCTCTATATCTAATACTTCCTTCATAGTTCTGGGATCATCATTAGTAATAGATAAAGAAAAATTTGAATATAAAATAGATGGAATATACCTTTTTGGTTGCCTTCTTTCTCAAACTGATCTTCTCACAGCCAGAGTTTGTGGCTCTTCATCTTCTGATTCCTCTTCTGCTGTAGAGTCTGGTTCTTCCTCCTTTAGCTCAAACTCTATCTTATTAGGTTCCTTTGGTAGGAGTTCATGTTTAATAACATATTTCACCTCTCTAAACACCACATCTCGGTTGTAAACAACCTTCCTTGTTACTGTGTTCCAAAGATTATAAACTTTTAAACCATCCTTATACCTAATAAAGATGCACTTTTCATATTTACTATCCAACTTTGATCTTTTCTCCTTTGGAACATGTACATATGCATCAGATCCAAATACCCTAAGATGTGAAAGAGAAGGTTTCTTACCAATTGATACCTCTTGTGGAGTCTTATCCACCAATGCTGATGAAGGAGATCTGTTGAATAGGTAACATGCAATTTCCACTGTCTCTGCCCAAAATTCTAGTCCTAACCGAACACCCTTCTTTCCCTTTCCATCAACATCTTGTTCATTCTTTCTGCAACTCCATTTTGCTTAGGTGTGTATGGAGTAGTCTTCTGTCATGCTATACCACTCTTCTTACATAGCTCTTAAAATTCCTTCTTTCAAAACTCTCCATCGTTATCTGTCCTCAACACCTTTAGCTTCAACTCTGTCTAGTTTTCCACCAGAGCCTTAGATTATTTAAACCTGTCAAAGACTTCATCTTTCTTCTTGTGGAAATATATCCATGTATTCCCTGCGAAGTCATCTATAAATGATACATAGTACATATACTTACCTTGCGATGGAACCGACACAGGTCCAAACACATCATTGTGCACAAGCTCTAATATCTATTTCACACACTCACCTGATTCTACTTCCCATATACATGATTTTAATAGAAATAAAAATCCAGAGAGATATTACTAGACAGACCTTCTACCATACCCTTACCATGAAGTATTCAAAGACCCTTCTCTCCAATATGTCCAAGCCTTTGATGCCATAGCATGGTCTTTTATCTAGAGACCAATAGATTTTTTGCTCCACTTTCGGGAACCACAAAAATGTTACACACATCAATAACATGGTTACCTTGAAACTTGTAAATATTTCCAATCCAAACTCCCCCCATCAATACCAGTTCTCCTCGAACCATCTTGCAGATATCTTTATCGGACACTATTTTTACACCTGCATCATCCATATTTCTTACAAAATTCATATTTCTGGCTAATGCAGGGATATGCAGAACACCTGAAAGTGTTCTAATCCTTCCACCTTGCAACCTCAACTTTATTTTTCTACGACCAATGATTCTATACTTTCTGTTATCCCCTAAGAAGACATCACCACCATCATATTTCTCATACTCGCATAACCACTCTCTATGGGGAGTGAAGTGAAAGGATGCACCTAAATCAATCAACCATGCCTCATGATTTACATGTGTACTTGAAGAAGAAGCCAAGTACACATCATCACCTTCATCTGAGGTGGTTTTCACTTATGCAGGAGGAGAATCATCAGATCCATTTCCTTTCTTAGGAGATTTAGATTTACAGTCCCTTTTGTAGTTCCTTTCCTTTCCGAATTTCTAGCATACCTTTACAAGTTTTCGTGGAGATTTAGATCTCCCTCTAGATTTAGGTCTCCCACTCAAGGAATTATTTTTGTTTCTATTTTGGGACCGTCCCTGTACAGACAAGCCATCACCATTCTATCTCTCCATATTTTTCCATCTCATCTCCTCCATTAGCAAGGATGAAACTATTTCATCGAATTGCAAGGCAATCACATTGTTACCTATTGCAACAACCAGACTATCCCACGAATCTAGTAGAGAACACAACAAACTAATGCACTTATGTTCATCTAAAATTTTAATATCAATAGATAATAACTGGCTTAACATAGTATTTAATGCGCTCAGATGCTCTGCCACAGAGTCTCCATCTTTCATCCTTAGGTTATACAACTTTTTTTGTAGGAATGCTTTATTCACCAGAGACTTAGGTTGGTACAAAGCCCTAACTTATCCCAAAAAGCCTTCGTTGTAGCTTCCCTTGATACATTCAACAATAATGAATCTGAGACACATAGTCGTATTGTGCTTTTTTCCTTCCGATCCAACTTATTCCATTCTTCATCGAACATTGCCATTGGTTTAGTACCCGGATATACTATGATCCACTGATCTTTATTCACGAACAAATCCTCCATTTTGAATTTCCACAAATCAAAACTCTGACCATTAAATTTATCGATATCTATCTTTCCACTGCTCGCCATCTTATTTCACCACAAGAATCGATCCTATAGATCTCCCACTACACAAGGTCTACCACAGGCCTGAGGAAAACCCCTCAGCAGCAAAGGTGTCCCCTTGAAGCCAAAACAGCTCTGATACCAAATGTAGGTTTCAACCCCATACTTAAATTACCTGCATACGAATTCTAAAAATAGAATATAAACAATGGCAAGAGAATAACACATGAAACAAATATACATAGAGATTTTCCGCTAGATCCAAAAACCAGGATTACTAGATTGATTTTTAATTATGTTCCTTTTAATGTTATAATACATATATATACATGTCGAAGTATCCATAAACCCCAATCTGTTATCCTTGGATTAGAACATAACCATAGTTCCCTTGACCGGATCTACAAAATACCATGGACCAAAAACCATTGGGCCCAAAACTATGTGCAAAATCCATGCACAAAACCATAGGTAGGTCCATCCACCTAATAGGGTCCAAACAAAATTCCCAGGGCACTGCTCTGGACCCTGTAGAGGAAGGCTACCACCCCCTAGTGCACCTAGTGCAATTAAGGGGGGCCTCTGCCCCCCCTCTGACCCCTCGGCTTAACTACTGGGGCTAGTAGTGGAAAGAATATAACACAACCCAATGTATAGGAAGCTTGGCTCCCAAAAGATAGTACAATGAATTATGAAGTTCTATAAATAGCAAAGGGTGGGGTGACCCTTGACATTCCCCTTTCTGAATCTTCACCTACCCTCATGAATGTTCAACTACTACATGACTGTTACATTCGAATATCAACACTTGGTCTTTCACTTTTACAAGATGTTGCACTACAATCTTCACATGTACCCATGTGAGACAAAACAGGCTTGACCAAGCCATGCAAGCTATCACTAAGGCTCAGACAGTTATGGGAAGACCAACTCTTCGACATCTTCATGATGATCGATGGTGTCAAACTGATGCGAAGCTTGGTAGTCCGGGATGGTGTCCCCATGCTCAATGGTGACATTCTGCTGAAAGAAAACTCTTACCTCTGTTGCATCTGGCTAAAACACTGATTTGGCTCCTCTTGTCCAACTTGTTTGATAACATGCGCATCATAGTATTGAATGAAGCCTGACTAAAAACATACTGATGCACAGTGTCTTCCAAGCCTATGTTGGTGGCTATGCACATCAAATCGTCGAATTATATGTCCAGCTCTAGTTGGAATTGGTTCTTTGTCTTCACCTAGGTGAGTGTGCTAATGCATGGGATTTCATATGTGTGCACAATGACATCCATGCTTCTCAAGATCTATTCCTGTGAAGCCTGCAAACTGGTGATGAGATGCGGTAGTTCCTCATAGTTCCAGACCTGACTCTAGATGCATACCTTCAACTCTACCTCCTTGGGATTCATCATCTTTGGTAAGTACAATGGGGCTCCTTCGTATGTAATTGTCCATGTTTGCATGCGATCAACAACAGTGTAAAAATTTGACAAGATGCATGCTCTCTTAGCACAGCGCTGCTGCCAACCATTGAGATGGAAAAATGACTTGTGCATGGTGCTGAATCTAGAATAAAACATCTGTATGACTACTTCAAGAGATGATATTTCATCCAGTATCACTCTCCTCAACTCTGCTCACATGGATGATGTAGTATATTCTCCTCCCTACTTGGTTTCTTGTAAGTCCTTAGCCATTAGCTCATTCTCTTCTATCAAGAATCAAATAATCGAGATGGTGGATTTGGCATATGCTTTGGTATCATCGACCAATGCTATTGGATGCTTGTGCACAATGGATATGATCACTCGTTATTCAAACTTCATAGGTCCAAATATGTGGACATATGGAGTAGGCAATCTATGTGACTACACAAATTTGTGTTGTGAATCGTTGAAAGATATGTTGTGCATCATGTTGAAAATGCAACAAGATGATGGAGCTTAGTGAAAAGAAGTCGCCTTCACTAAGTGGACCCGCAGGCTAATTTTGGCGCGAAGTCTATTTTTAGACTATGTCTATTTTTAGACATATGGATCATGGTCTATGAGTTACAAGATGGTATTTGTGGATGATTGGTCATGTTGGTAAAAATAGATGGACTTCTACTTTTAGACATATGGGCGGAGTCTATTTTTAGACTACCAGGCTAAAAATAGAACAGTCAAATATTATTAGCTCTTAATAATATTTGGTCTATAAACATTATCTTATTCTCTTGGAGCACTTCAGTTCGAGCTACAAATGTGGCACATGCATCTACCAGAAGGAAATACATGTTTCTTATGGGTTACTTGAGCTATTGCATGGAGGAATTCAGTTAGGACTTCAGTGATTGAGTTCTGTGGAGTTGATTGAGGAGTTGATGGAGTTGTGTTCAGTTTGACTTAGTTAAACTGGTTGTATTTAGTCTAACTGGAAAATAGACTAGAGATGAGTTGGGTGAATTAGTCATTAATTAATTCACAAGTTATTAACTCATAATACAACTAATGAATACATCAGTTAACTCAGTTGCATGTCAGTGCATGTTCAGTTCAACAGGGACAGGTGGTAGAGAATCAGATTGCTATCAGTTGTGACTATAGTTGTGCACCAGATCTTGCACAATCAAGGGATTGAGTATGCCCAATGAGTTTGCCCACGTATTTACCCACATTGTAGCTTGTGCTCACGTGATTTTTCCAAGTAAATACGAGTTTGCTTGAGCCATTATCAATCATTTCTCATGCAGGTATTGAGCAGTGGAGGCAGGCAAGCAGCGGAAGAGATTTGGAGCAAGTGATTGATTCAGGATTGATGTGTATTGTGTGTAACAGAGGTGGAGATACTTGTGAGAGTATTATGCTGTGTAATGTTACATGACTCAATCATTAATATACAGATAGTTGGGGTTTTTAGCGAGATGCTTTCCCCGGGATACATACTGTGTTAATGTGTGAATGCTCTTGATGTTTTATTGTTATTGATGCTGCTATATTGATGATCAACGTAGAGGAGCTTATGTATTGTGTATGTTTTCCACAATAGTACATGATCAGGATAATCTCTGTTGAATATGTGTTAAATTATTCAAAATTTCTACAATTTAGTTGTTTCTCTGCTTCGAGTGTAAAAACTTATTTTCCCCATCTTTTCTCAAACCAAAAAATGTTTCCCTAATTTTAAAATATTTCCATAATTTAATTTGTGTATTTGCCTATTTCCCTTTTCAATTAATGTAAGCATTTTTTCGGTGAATCGATGCATAATCAAGAGATTGTTTCAATGCTTAACAACACCTACGCTAATGTATTGTATAATGATTGTTTCTTTTTAACAAATTGATCAATATTATAAAATATTATTTTCAGCATTATTCAGTGAATACATGCATAAACATGGCTCTATAACTATTATCCATTCTCGTAGACTAGAAGGATATGCAGAAGAAAAATACATGTGATAGAACCTTCGTTCCCTCTTTCTTAAACCTTTGTATACATTACCCCTCTGCACCTATCAAATTTCCAAAGCACAGATCAATGGATATTAATAACTTATTTCAGGCTTAATCATATGATTAACAAATATCTTTTTAGATCTTATTGGATAATAATGAAATTGTTATGTTTCACACTGCATTATGTAGAGTGTGGATATTGAGGATTAATTAGTTAAAGGAATGTGGGGTTCACATTTTATTATTATTTGAGAATGCTTAATTTTGGCAATCGTTTTTGTCATCTATTGTTGTTGGCTTAGTTTGGGCTGACCCAGCTTCAATCTATACTACACACCACCAAAACCCTCAATCATTGTCCCTTTCAGCAACGACCTACAAGCAAATCGTAGTCTCACCCGAAGTGACTATGGGAGGATGTAGAACCAAGTTTTTGTAGCCTTAAAGGATTAGTAGATGTGGTATTATTATGTTATATTATTCTTAGTACTTATAAATCACTTTGCCACATTAGATTAATCACTTAAGCATGCCATATAAACCTTCATTGTGCTGAATTAAAATGCAGCTATAATAATCGCTACTCTACAATAGATAATAAGTGAATATACACATCAAAACACCAATTTACCATGGTTCACCCCAATGTAGGGATACATCCACAAGAATTGTTGCTTAATATAATAAATATTTGAACAACAGATAATTCTTGGCATGTGCACTAAGTTGTAGGTTGTCTGCACACTCAATTGCAAACTTGGACCTCTGTGCACTCAGCTGCAAAGCCTCACTTTCTCTACCAAATTATATATCACAATAATTTACCCATAACATTGATCTTGATCAATTCAACTTATTGATCTATTTCTCTTATTTTTATTTTAACCTATATATACTATTACATTGTAGGGTTATATCATCAAAATACCATGGTCCAAATACCATGAACTCCCTAAAACAAGCAACTATGGTCCCAAAACCATTGATCCCTTAAAAAATTGTGTGCCTTTACGAAAGGGGGGGCTTCGACCCACCCCAAAGCCCTTACAACACCACATGGTATATTCAAAATGCTCCACTTCATGGTCTATTTCGTGCTCTGCCCCACAAAATGTGGAGACTTTGCCAAAATCTCTACAAAGTTGGGTTGTGCCCAACAGGTTCCCAACAATCACATGTGGCTCATCTCGAATCACTCAGTCGATTTCCCTCTGATATTCATTGTGATGTTGTTGTAGGAATTGTTGAACTATTGTAGAATGTTTATGACTTGTTTCTCTTCATTGCATAATTCCTCTAGCAGTTCTTTTGTCATAGGTTATATAGCCTTCTGCATCGTTATTTTCTCTTTCTCTCGAAGCTCTTGAAGCTTCTCATCCACTTCTTGGGATAGTTGGATATCCTCATTTTGCCATGGCTTAGTACGCTTTATCAAATCTTTCTCTTCCTTCCTCGGCACCTCTATCTTCTTCTAGAGGGAATTTCCCTCATTGACCTTTGCGAGCTTCTGTGAGATTGGTAAGGTTCTCACAGTTACCTGAATGACCTCCAATTTTTGTTGCTTTTGTTGAATATCCTCTTGTATATTCAGTGCATTTGGATCTTCCTATAGCGAAGTCCAAATCTGTAAGCTCTCATCCAATAGTTTCCACAATTTTCCATTGTTGTAGAGATGCCAATCATTGCAGCCTTCAGGTTGGCCTCCCTTTTCTCTCGCACTTCTTGTGGTATGGTTGGTAGCTTCATCTATAGCTCATTGATATTCATATCATATGTATATTGTACGTCTATGATCTTATCCTTGTATCCTTTTATTACAAGGTTGAGCTTCGTGACCTTGTCCTCCACTAGTTCCTCTTCTTAGACATCAATGTTTAGAATCTTGTGACATGTTGCTTCGACCACCTCCTTCAGCTTCCATTGCTATTGTACTACCTAATCCCTCTCTTGGATTGTATGGTCAAGTTTCTACTGTAGTGAAGCTTTCTCTCTCTCTACCTAAATGTTTAACTGTGAAATGTGATGTTCACACACTTCAGCTCATCTATGATCTCTAGATGCATCTTCTGCAATATATGAAGTGGTATTGTTGTGATGTTGATATTCACATAACTCCACTCTTTGGCCTGTTTTTGTACCTCGATGGAGTCAAACTGTAGGTTTCTGGTAGGTATCAGTGTTATCTGCCCTACAAGTGTAGGCTCTATTTGTTTTTCCTCTTCAATATTTTCCTCTGCCTGCATTGGTTTTCTAGTCATATATGCCAATATCTTCAGTGTTGCAATGCATTCCTCGACAGTTGTTAGAAGTGTGGTGTATTGATCTTATAATTTGTTCCATGATTATGTCGTTGCTTCCTAAATTTTCTCCCCAATCTGATCCAATCCCCAATCAGTGAGGACCACTGGCATTATGTCCTTTGTCTTGCTTGCCTTATGCTTATTTTTGCTTCTTGTGGCAGCTTTGGCGTGTGCCTTCCTCTTCTTTGTGACACCATTACCTGTCTCTATCTTTTCTAAGCCTTTATTCTGCTCATTGCCTTTAGGAGGATCCTAGTGACCCACGTCATATTTCTCCTCTTGTTATGATTCTTTCTCATCCTTATCCTTCCTACTTGCTTCCCCGTGCTACGTCGTGTCCTCCTATGATAGGTATCCTATATATGTGTTTCCAACACAGTGATCCACTCCATGGGCCACGGTTATATTTGTGCTAGGAAATCATCTTCTATCACTAAATATGGTAGGGGATGTCATGTCTTCTTTGTGTCCTTGCGAGCCTGCATGTAAATTCTATGGAAGTTAGCGTTAAAGTTCGCAACAGAGCTATGATTCTTGTATAGGCTTGGTGAAAGGAAAGGGTGTTGATTCACCAACATGTGTAATTCCATATGATATAAAACAAAAAACATTATGTTATCCTGTGCTCACGTCAATTTAGTGGTATACCACAGCAAGGCATATCGTGTAGCTTCACAAACATCTAAGGCTATTGGAGGGAACTGCAAATCTTCCAGCTCTCTCCATGCAAGCATTGCAATTATCAAAATTAACCATGCATAGTGAAACAAAGTACCTTTCTCTTAAGCCTCACAGCAGTCTTCCAAAATCTCTTGGTAAAGATATGTGTCCCAGTTGTATTCAATCTGATTAGTGCACTACGTAGCTAATGAAACTACCAGTGCAAGGACTTCATTAGCTCGACACTTATGATTTTTCCAGCCAATATATGTGCTGCGAAGCAAACTCCCTAGTCATTGATCAAGTTGATATCATAACTTCGCTTCCCTTTTTTCAATCCAAACTTCTTCTTCATGTTTTCTACTATGGATTTGTCCTGATCTTTCCCAACAAACTCCTCTATGAGGGTTCAACCCTTAATAAGGTAGTCTTTTGATTCTCCATATTAGCAATAGGTCGATAGGGATCCTCTTCCCCATCCACAAGCATCCATCGTACACTAACACAAGCAGTTGTCTCACACAAGTTGTGCTTCCTGGACTTCTCACAAAATGCAGCATGTTTAACATATTCATCAAGACCGACTACACCAATATAGCTTCCCACTATTGTGGTTCTAACCTTGTCACACCACTCACAGGGTAGTGTACTTGTTTTAAGTATATGTCTAGTGCAAATTGTGGATATTTCTTTCTGACATTGAAATCATAGTTCGTCAAAATTCATCTTCAAAACCTTCCCAAGGGTTTATCCAGTAAATTGCACTAACTCTAGCAATAAAAGTGTGAAGGTGCCATACTTCACATCCTTCAACTCTTTCGATGGTTTTATGTCTGTTTTTCTTCATGGAATATATGGTGGGAGAGGCAACAGAAACGTTGTGCCATTCGTTTCCATTTTCTCTTGCTCTACTTCTTCCTCATAGTCTCTCACCTATTTGGGCTCTTTCTGAGTCTCAACATGTCTCTTTTCTTGTTTATTCTTCATTCTCTACTCTCTAGTCATTTTCTTTCGCAGAGATCTCTGTTGCATGCGTGATTATGTTGTTGAGGGAATATCAACTGATGTTGTTGCTAGTGCTGATGATGTTGTCGGCATATTAGATGATGTTGCTTCCATGACTCCAACTAACCCCTTCTCACTAAATATACGAATAAATTCTTCAGGCGTTAGGGCATCCATGCGGAAATTTATGCAACTTCTACATAATAAACAACAAAGTTCCAAGTCTGGGCAGGACGCGACTTTCTATAACAAATCTAAATTTCTAACCCCGTCATTAGGTCAGATTTTGTTCATTAAGTGCATATCTATTGCTAGATATTGTCAATCTATCCTCATAAATGCATTGCTTCACATGTTTCAATGGAAACATTCCTTTTTAACAACTATATTTTTCTGGAAAACTTCTATTCATCCCATATTGTAGCGAGTAACCCCTCTTACATTAAAGCTCTCTCTCTGGTGTATTTTATAGTCTAGTTCAACTGCAAGTTGAACTAAGATGCTTCTTCTTCCTTCAAAGAGAAGTTGTAGGGGCAGGGTTGTCCCTGTATAGCTTCAACCTACTACTATTTACTCTTCCTTGAACCAATTCTCCATTTAACTTTGCTAATTGAACTCCACCTCCATTAGTAATATGTTTGATAATATATGGGCCCAACCAATGCATCTTGAATTTTCTTGGAAATTTTACATACTTACTGTCATAAAGGAGAACATGGTCTCCTACCTGGAACTTCTTTTTCTTAATATGTCTGTCATACCAGGCATTTTCTCTTACTTTATGTACCTCCTAATGGAATATTGCTATAAATCTATTTTCCTCCAAAGAAAGCAATTGCGACATTCTTTCCTCCATTATATTAGGGTCTACCATATCTATAAAAGCTGCAATCCTCAAGCTAGGCATGTTGTACTCCATGGGAATCACAGCTTCTTGCCCATAAACCAACTTGAAGGGTGTCTCACCTGTCAAATTTTTACATGTGGTAATCTTCATGAATCTTAGATCTCCTATTATACCCTTCATCTCTGAAAACTTGGTGGGAAACAATTCTTGATATTTATGAAGTAACTCGGTAACTTTAATGAATGTCTCTTCATCCAAGTAGTCTCCTATTGTTGAAAACTTGGGTTTCTTCTCTGATCATATGTTCATCTTCTTCATCTTTAGTGTCTTCATTATATTTGGTATATCTAGCTCAGGTCGTGTTACTTCATGGTATTCTTCTGACTCTACTATGTTGATGTTGTGAGAATATTCTTCTTCATTTGAAGTGATGTTATAGCACTCCAGTGCATTTTCTATTTGTGCATCCCAATCAGGTTGTTGCCATGCCAATGGGGTTACATTATCAAATATCCTCTTCTTGACTATCTGAAGGGCCAAGTATATGTATGGGCAATTGTCCTCAAAGTTGAATGTTAATATGAAGCCATCAACCATGTCTTTCCAGTTCATGCTACCATGTCAAAGATTTGTTTTTAGGTACCAATTCTTGGGGATTGCCTCTAATGTATGAATGAATCCATGTACCCATTCTTGATGTGGAATCTCCTTCCATGTTGTAGTGCATAGCTAGATATTCATCCTAGGATTAGTTTCACCATCATATTTTATCTCCATCTCTGTATCTACCTATCCAAACCTTATCCCCATCAATCTTTGACATTCCTACCAACCTCCTATATTCTTGTGTGCATTCCACCATCTAGAAAGGGTAGCTTTTAGGGCTATATCTAAGGTCGAAAACAGTTTTTTTTTTGGAACTTGTTCTTCATAATCATTAAGAAAAGTATTTACATCACCTAAGCCATCATAAGAAGGTAGGTTACATACTTCAAATATCATACAGCGAACTGATTTTGTAATTCTTGCACAACGCCTTGTGAATACTTCATATAGCCTATTATGCCAGTTCTCCAACTCTTCTTCTAAGTCTAAGGTACAATAATTATCACGCTCCCAAATCAACTTGCCTTTTGTAGTAGGGTTAACACAATCTTGTTCCTTCGTTGTCAATTGATAAATATTTCCTATGTCAGTTGCACAATATTCTTCTTTGACTAGTTTTGTATATCTTACTCCTTCTGATGGATCCAAGGGAACAATTACTCTCATAGTGTTTCCTTCAAATATCATATGTCTCTTCATCATATAGACTATGGCCATATTTTAAAATTCCCATTTAATTCCAAGTAATGAAGGATAAGGGTTACTGTCATCGACAATCTCTATTACCTCAAAATCAATAGTATTGTGAACTCCTTCAATATCCACTGTGACACCTAGTAGTCTTCCCAGAGGGGAGATGTTTTTCTAATTTTCCATCCTTAACTGAATAGGTGACCACTAGAGCTTCAGCTTACCCATCAATTCCCATGTCTACTTCGTCAAGACACTAGTATCAGATCAAAGGTCTAGAACAATTTGATCCATCTCATATTCTCCTATATGCGTGCTAAGCCTCATCTCTCTTTTGGTTCTCTTATGTCGATGCAAATTATTGACTATGCACATCTCACTTCACAATATTTCTTTGGATGCACAAGAATCTATCAAATCCTAAATCCCTTCTACAGCCTTTTGATCTCTTAAAAATTTCATACAATTTTGTAGAAAGGATTTTAGAATACCTACTTGATTTGTTGAATCTTGGTCTTGTGTCAAAGCTTGATTCAGTGTCAGAGCTCAATCATATGTCAAAGTTGATGACACGTTGTAGCTACTTTTCAGACCGGGCTTTGGTTGTGCATTAGAGTTCGAAGCTCCAACATCCATAAAGCTTCTCTTTTCTTCCATAAATACTTCTTTTTCTTTCTGAATATCAAAGACAAGATCTTTCTCAGTAGTCTTTTTGACCCATGCACTTTCAGGTTCTTTCTTTTCATCCACTTTATCACTACCGATTGCACCTCCACTTCTAGTGACAATACTAATTCGAGGTTCGTTGATCCTCCTTTCAGCAGTCCACATTTGAATATTCTATGCCAGCTGCTGATTCCTTTTTTCTTGCATATTTTCCATAAGTACAACACATTCTTCAGTTACATGGTCAAAGGATTTACAGTACTTACATGTCATTGTGGGCTTTTGGTAGTCTCTCGCAAAATGACCTAGTTGGTCGTAGTTATAGCAAATGAACTAAACATGTCCTTGACCAGTTCCACCACCTTGACCTCTTCCTTAGTAACCTCCTCGACCACCACGTTTTCCATTATCCTCATGTCCATGATATTTTTCTTGCATTCTATAAGCGTCAGCACCGCGCTCCATCATTAGTTCATAAGCCTGACAATTATTCTCATCGTGTCTTACTAATTTATAGAATTTGCAATATAGATTCCTCAGAGTTTGTACATATTTCTATAAAAATTAACAGTATTCTGAATGATGTTGGCCTCTAGTCTTACATATTTTGCACGACATGCTGGATCCTGCATTCAAGGGCTTTAGTGCCCCATCATCCATGTAGTTTCTAAATATAAGGCATAGTTCTTTAGAATGGCCCTTTGATTTTCAATTTGTACACTATACTTCTTCTCTAACTTCTTTTCTTGATGTCTTGTATCTATAGGGTTAGGTTTGCCAACTGATTCTAAACTTGTTTCATGCCTGCATTAGTATCTCCTATAGGTGAAGCTTCTAATTTGATTACAATCTATAAAGCTTCATCTTGACTTTCTATCTTTTGTTGCATCAATGGCAATCTAATATTCAGTAGTAGCATAGCTATAAACCATTCTTGATGTTGCGGCAGAGCTATGTCGAAGCCTACTTGAACCAATAACACCTTAAATATTTTATCAAACTCCCAAAGAGACTCAGTAGTTTTCTGTTTGATTTCTTTCAACTCGGTGATGCACTGTGACTTAGAATTCGACTTCTTAAACTCTTTTATCAGTGTTGTTTTAATATATGCAAATGTTATGTTTTAATTATTTGAATACTTCATATAACATGTCAATTCTCTATCTCAAAATGTCGTAACGATTTGCGCTTTATTTATATTCTTATCATTGATCTTCTTCACTTTCCATACAAATTCACATAAAAAACAAAATTGTTTCAGATCCTCCAATCTAGTTCCTTTGAAAATAGGTAGCTTAATATCATTAGTCATACTTCTTCTTGGAGGGGGAGGGGAGGGGGGGGGGAGTAAGGGAAAGGGGTGGGGAGTAAGAGACGTAGGGGGAGGGAAAGGGGAGGGGGAAATCCAAAACAACATGGCTATTACTACATTTTGGCTCTGCGAACGATCAGGCTGGGAGGATGAATACTGTGAAGCTACCGAGGTTATCAGGGTGGATTTATTCTCTTTCACTTTCAAATCCATTTAAAAGAGGTCTATAATTAGTCTCTATAAAGGTCTTCGGGTATTGTCCATGAGATCTGTTTCTGGTATCTACTCTATATCTCTTTCTAATTTGCATTACTCTAACCTTTTTCTCAGAGTTATTCTCTCTTCTTCCAAATATAAGTAAACTAGCAATCAAATTTCATCCGTAGAAAACCCTTTTCACATAGAAGCACCTTAATCTGAACTTCCAAATATTTTAAATACTTACTTCGTGGTCCTTTGAAGAATCGTAGTTTCACTTCACTATAGGACGTGGTCGATTCTACGACGAACTCAGTAATGAATCCTCCCAAGATGCTATCAATCCAAAAATTGACAGCTCTTGAAATCCTATTGTTAGTGCTCTTGAGTCGCTATATCAGTTCAGGGGTCCACACCATAGATTCTTCACCTTTAAAATAGTTCTTCCTATCGATCAACCTAGATATCCACTCGTACAAGTCAATATGAAATGAAGCAAAGAAAATCTCGTATTAATCTATAAAAAAATACTTTTGTAACCAAGATTTAGATGTCAAACAAGGGTTTTGTTTTCTTGATCAGCAAATTCTCGCTCTTTCAGGTCTATCTAGTCTTAAATCTCTTTCTTCGGTGAGTACCACATTTACATATCCTTCAAACATATGTCGGTCCTAGCAACAGAACCATTTGTTGGCTTGGTTTGGGCTAACCCAGATTCAATCTATACTACACACCAACAAAACCCTCAATCACTGGCCCTTTCGGCAATGACTGCAAGTAGATCACAGTCTCACCCGAAGTGGCTAGAGGATGCAGAACTAGGTTTCTACAGCCTTGAAGGATTAGGAGATGTGGTATTATTATGTTATCTTATTCTTAGTACTTATAAATCACTTCACCACATTAGATTAATCACTTAAACATGCCATATAAACCATCACTGTGTTGAAGTAAAATGCAATTGTAATAATTGCTACTTTACAACAGATAATAAGCAAATATACACATCAAACCACCAATTTACCATGGTTCACCCCAGTGTAGGGAAATTTCCACAAGGACTGTTGCTTAATATAATAAATCTTTAAACAACAGATAGTTCTTGGCCTGTGCACTAATTTGCAAGTTTTCTGTGCACTCAACTGTAGACTCAGGCCTCTATACACTTAGTTGTAGAGCCTTTCCTTCTCTACCAAATTACATATCACAATAATTTTCCCATAACACTGATCTATATCAATTCAATTTATCGATCTATTTCTCTTCTTATAATTTGACCCTATATATAATATTACATTTTAGGGTTACATCGTCAAAATACCATGGTCCAAATACCATGGAATCCTTAAAACAAGCAACTATGGTCCCAAAACCATTGATCCCTTAAAAAATTGTGCACTTTTAAAAAAAGGAGGATATTTGACCCACCCCAAAGCCCTTACAACACTGTGCGATATATTCAAATGCTCCACTACACGGTTCACTTCGTGCTCCACCCCACAAAATACGGAGTCTTTGCCAAAATATAGGCCAAGTTGGGTTGCACCCAACAATTGTTATTTTCATCTCTACACCTCTGCACCTCTGCATTGCACGCAATGAATGGCATATCTACACCTCCTTTTGATATCACTTACCAACAAAATAATCAGATGCCCAAAAATCCATCTTCAAATTATAAGGAAATATTAAGATTTGCATATCACCTCTTGCCATTGTTATTGTTGATACATTGTGCAAAAAGTGGAGGTGCATATTTCTACATTGCACAAAACCTAGATATTCATATTGAACAAATAGTGAGCAACAATTGCAATGGAAAAAGCACAATTAATACATAATTATTATATTTCTGTAATCATTGCAAATTTCAGTATTGACACAAATACAAATAGAAAAAATAGTAAACAGTAACTAGATTACATGCAATCAGGACAAATCCCATAATTCATGCAATTTAGACAAATAATAGTTGATGCTTTATTATATGGAATGTGCTTTTGTCTAAGTAGCAAGTGTACAAAATAGAGATCTACCCACAACATTTTTAAGGAAATATTGATGAAGTGATGATCATGGTTACATTGTTTTGGAAAGATCGTTTCATATATACATAACCTAGTTAAACACAAACCTCATACTAAGTCCTTTACACATATTTTTCATAACGAATCCTGGAGTTTTTGTCACCCCATTATCTAATTTCTTATCTTTAATTGATATTATCTTTGAGCATTGAATAAACTACAATTAGAAACAATTTCCTCTTTTTGTATTGCATTACATAGGTCTCTCATCTACTTCATCGTCCTTGTTCACAACAAGAAGATAACTGAGCAATAAGACAAACAATATTATAAATTCTCTTGCCATAAAGATAGCATCTATAAGCTATGAATTTCTCAAAAATATCAATTGGACTTTTTCTTCATTTCTTTTTGTGTACTAAACTTTTCCCCTTGATATTGTAAATATTATGGGTTTACTGAGTGATGTATATTATGCCATGGGAAATCTGCAATTCTAAAACAAGAATACTTAAACTTCATCCTCCATTTCATGTCTACATTTTGAACAACAATACATATTACATTTGTTTTTGTTCCCTTTTTCATTATGACCTGGAAATCCTTTAGAAGAGAGGAACCCATTACAATTTCTTCTTACTCTAAAAAATTTAAAAATGTGACAACTCTGTAACATGAATAAACAAGAATGATGAAACAAGAACCATTAGCAAAATTCAATATGCTTGAATTTGCATAAGCTATAAATATATAATGTTTTTACCATTACTCCGATACAAATTCTTGTGATTTCAATACTCACCATTAAGATCTAAAAATGTATTTTTTAATCACAAAATTAAGCCTTAACTAGGTGTTTACAATGTCCTCATTACTTATCGATTATTATTTTATATCTGTTAATCACCAAATTGTTTCCAAAAAATGAGGCAACGTGCACAAGAAGTGTGTGAAGCATATTGTTTCAGCACAAGTGTGTTGGTTACGCATCAATTCGTTGAATAAATGTCAAAAATACTATTTTATAGTATTGATAAATACAATATTTTTGAAATATTTACAATGAATAATAAATACACATGTGCAGAGTGCAAAGATGCAGAGGAAGCTTCCATCATGCGAAAGAAATATGTGAATATAAGTATGTGAATGAGATCCACACATCATTTCAACTTTCTATGACATATACTAGATGTGGATACTGTGCATATTCTTGAATTTTTTTCAAACAATAAATGCTATTAAGCACTCGAATGATGTGGTAATTACGTGTTGATTTACCAAATAAATGTCAAAAAGACTATTTTATAATATCGATAGATATTATTTTATTGATATGCTTGCATTCATTAATCATTAAACAATGCATCAAAGTAAATGTTATTAAGGACTTGAGCGATGAAGTGATTGAACATCTATTTGATAAATAAATATCAATAGTAAATTGTTAAGACTTAATTAATTCTTCGATGCTAAATATGGAGTTGTCTACATCGTAGTCAATATCTGTCATTGTAGGTTCCCGCATCTCCGCAAATATTACATCTCAACACATTTTTTCCATATATGGTTGCCTTGCATGATTGTCCTTTCTCACATGCTCTCGTACTAAATTCTTTCGATAGTTTGCACATTACCTATTATCATTTACAAACATTATGTGATATAATATGTTACAAACACTAATGTTTACCAGTAATCCTTGTTTCTATTAGTATATAGTTTGACGTGTATAAATGATATGGACATTGTGTTTATGTTGGGCCCCCTTAATAATGACATGTGTTAATCGGATAAACAACCACACTAATTCTTTTATTAATAAAGAGACATATCCTTAAAGACACGGTGTGCATAATGAGGAGATGTGAATAAATATTCCATTGTGCACATTGTGGAAATTCTATAGCATGCGAAAGTGAAAATGAAACTATGTGAAAATGTCTCTCATTATGTTAGATACAGAGGTGCAGAAGAAAACTATGAAAAGGTTGCTTTCATTGTGTCGGATACAAAGGTGTAGATGTGAAAATAAGAGTAGATTGAAAAAAAGTAGAGATGCGGATAAAGCTTTCATTGTGCACACTACGAAAATTCTGTGAAGTGTGAAAATTCGAATGAAGCTATGCACAAATGGTTTTCATTATGTGAGATACAGAGGTGTGGAGGAAATATATGCGAAGGTGGATTTCATTTTACAAGATACAGAGGTGCGGACGCAAAAATAACAGTAGATTGTGGAAATGATGACATTTAGAATGCAAAGATATGGATCAAGATTTCATTATGGAGTGCAAAAGGTTAGACCAAGCTATGTGAATATGCCTTTCATTATGTGTGATAAGGAGGTGCAAAGGAAAACTATGAAAAGGTGGATTTCATTATGCGGAATTGAGGGGCGAACACAGAAATAATGGTAAATTGTGGAAATGCAACCATTCTCGAACAACGACAAAATTGTAGATTGTGGAAATCCGCACATTCAAAATGTGAAGATGCAAATAAAGCTTTAAATGTACACATTGTGGAAATTTTGTGGAGTGTGGAAATGTCGATGAGACTATGGAAAGATGGATTTCATTATGCGACATACAAAGGTGTGAAGGAAAGTTATGCGAAATAATGGTAGATTGTTGAAATAATAGTAGATTAAAGTGTTGATGCGAAAATAATGATGGATTTTGGAAATGTGGAGATTCTTGAATAACAATAAAATACAAGCCTTGCACAAAGAGGAATAGCCTTAATCAATTAATTGACATGGAAACGCCTTTCATTATGCGAAGTGATGAGTGTAGAAGTGGCTTTCATTGTACGGAATGTGGAAGTGACAAGTGCAGAGGTGGATTTCGTTGTGTAGAATGTCGATGTGCGAAGGAAGCATGTGTGGAGGCAAGAATAATGATAGATTGCGGAAATGATTGCAAAAATGGATCATTCTCAAATGATGAAAAAACATTGACCTTGCACTTCATTAATCAATTAATTATGAATATAGAATCATTTGTTCATTTTCCTTAGCCTAGTGTCCCATATGTTCATATTGTTTAACCATTTTTTTCTTACAATCTTCGTCTTGCGTCTACAGTAAAATAGAGGGTTTTACATCATAAAAGGCGTGGATGAAATTGGGAATTGTTAATTGAGATATTTAAGGGGATGAAGTGTTCCATGGAAAATGAAAATATCCTTGCTACTAGTAACTATTAATATTGAATTCCCATTGAATATTAGTGAGGGATGAGGGGGCATTTGCATTTCCGCACCTCCACATATCCAAACTTCTAATTTTAGCATTTTCTTCTATTTTTTGGTTGAAGAATTTGAGCATTAGCAAAGAGTTTTTACGGTTTGTTAGATAGTTAGGGATCTTATTTCATCTTATGGTTATGTGATCTTGTGGTTAACTGTGGAAGTGTGGAGGTGACTTTCATTGTGCGAAATATGGAGGTATGAAGTGTGGAGGTGGCTTTCATTGTGCAGAATGTGGATGTGCAGAGGAATCATGTGTAGAGGCAAGAATAATGATAGATTGGAAATAAAGAATTCTTGAATAATGACAAAACACGAACACCACAATGCCTTAATCAATTAATTAGTCATAAAGATAAGGGCTATGTTGC
This sequence comes from Pinus taeda, assembly GCA_000404065.3. Taxonomy (NCBI): domain Eukaryota; kingdom Viridiplantae; phylum Streptophyta; class Pinopsida; order Pinales; family Pinaceae; genus Pinus; species Pinus taeda. The sequence continues at coordinate 49,654 of APFE030078470.1, read as the reverse complement.
ATTGCAACTATTAATCTTATATCTTTTAGCTTCTTCCTTCTTTCTTTTTAAATTTTATTTTCTCTTTTTAAGTAATCTTATTTGAATTAGTACATATTTTTTAGGGGATAGTTCTAAAAATGTTGTAAATACTAAGAACATAAAAATATAAATGTTATGAGTGGGATATTTTTTAAATTCAAAGGTCGACTCTAGTATTTTGGCTATAATTATGCTTATTATTAGTATTATGGTGTCAAAAATTTGCAATTTTAACCACTCTCAAAATTATGAGTGGGCATAATGTTGATAGAAACATTTTTTTATTTGAGGTTTGGTTTTAAATTTTGTTCAACAACATTATGAAGTTGTTAAGGGCATGATTACAAAATGCAATAATTTTGATTCAAGGAAAGAAAAAATGTTACCAAAAACAATAATTTTTAAAATGAATACAAAAATAATCAATAAATACAACCTCTAAGAAAACAAAAATCTTATACATTTTTTGTCAAATAAATAATATTAATATTTCCTTCAACTAACTTTTAAAGCAAAAAAAAAAATAGCAATGTGATTTATCCTGATAGGGATGTGATCAGATGGTAATGATGTTCAGGCTCATTTGACTTGATGGGGCTATCCACCACTCCTCCTCCATGCATTCCATCGTTAATCCTATATTTAATGAGCCTCGACATCCAAGGAAACTCTCAAAGGACACCATGGACACCATTATTTCGCCATGTGCTAAGGTTTCTAGAGCTATCAAGGCAGTGGTTTTATCCAATAGTGAAGCCTTAGTTTCCTTCTTTTTTTCGTGTTTCATCCTCATGTTATTTTCCCCTCTTGCCATGACGTTTGGTTGGGGCTCCATTTCTTTAGTGATGTTGCATGTTATTCCCACCTTAGTTTTCTTCTCATCAGTGTTGCCTCTAACTGACGAAGAAGCTCTCGCTCTAGTCTCCTCTACTCCTCCACCCTCCTAGCAAGACAATGTCTCTTTCTTTCCCAACCTATTTCTTTTGCATTCCCTTGCTTAGAACTTCTTATACTTGCTTTCATTCCTCTCCCACCAACTGGTATGATGCAATAGTGAGCCCTTTGTTGTAGAGGAAGGGGTAGCACGGTATATTTGAGGGTTCTTGGGCTTGATTTTGTGCAAAATCTTTTGTTTGATACTATTAGGCCCACACCCCGCCAAGAATCTAGTCCAAAATTAATGAAGTAGAAAATGAAATATTCCATGAACAATAAGGAATTATTGATTCAAAGGCTTTGGATGGGATGGTTGCATGGATTCTGGATATTGGAAACACTCATGACCACTAGAACCATTACCTCCACACTATTGGTATCACTTGGCATGTGAAGTTTCTTCTTGGGAAATTTTTTAGTTGACAGATGTTAAATTCAAGACAATCTACTGCATAAAGTGGATGAGTTGAAGGAACAAAGGAAAGATGTGGAAGGTCACTTAGCTAGACTATAGATGGGTTTTCCTATGAGTCCACATGTGCCACCACCCTATAATGTTGAGGAGAAACGCATCAATCTAGACACCTCCTTGTCTTCTTAATGCACAATTTTTCTTAAAATTCATGATGTTTAGTTTTTGTGTTACTTCAATAGGTTTCAATCAAGATATCCACCCAATCTCTAGCTCAAACTCTTGTTTTTTTTTTAACATCTTTGTTCTCTTGGATTGTAGTCTTATAAGCTTTCCTTTTTTGTTGTATTTAACTATTGGTTTCCCTTTCTATAAGGCAACACACCTAGTTGTATTTCTTTAGCATGGACATTATTTTCTTCACTTAGTTTTTGGACTCTGGAACTTTTGATGTTGTATCTCTGATTTGGTTTCCCTTGTGGTAGGCCAAAGATAAAAACAACATTGGAAGGCTATAAATTTTAATTCATCAATAAAACTTTTTACGTTATAGAACCAAAAAAAAACCACAACAAAACAAAACTTACCATGTGATTTACAAATATAGCTAGCAGTAACTATAATAAACATATTTCCTTCGTATTATGCATTTACCATTGACCCATTTTCCCTATTCATCTATAAAGTTGTAATTTTATTAAATTAACTTTTATTATATAATAACATTTATAATTTTGAATATATTTTATTTATTTAATATTTATATATTTATTGCAATTTTAATTTAAAAATATATTAATATTTTTCAAAAAATATTGTTTCTTTACTAAAATAAATCAATCTCATCACAAATTGACCTAATATTATTAATATCTTTTTCATGTATTTATTATCATTTTAATTTAAATAAATATTAAATATTTTCCATAATTTATATTTTTATTTTATTTGAAAAATGAAGCCAATGTCATAATATCATTAATAAGAAATCCACCTGCAACCGCTTAAAAAAAACCAAAAATACAAGTGATATTTTCCTGTCCATTCCATCAAAATGATTACGACTTGGTTTGGGGGTGAAGAAATCAATTAACAGGTTGTGAATGATTACAACTTCATTTAGGGGTGAAGAAATCAATTAAACATAAAATCATGCACTTTATTTCAGTTATGAAGTCTCTTTCTCATGATTATGATGATACTAGTTGCACTATATTGATATAGTACATGTAATCATAATTTTTTCAATTTTCCTATGTGGACCATGCCCTTCATGAACTTCATAGAGTTGCATCTATTATGATAAATGTGTACGTTTATTCAGTGTTTTTTGTTTCCTATGTATATTATATGAGGAATAAATGTTGTGAAAAGGGAATATGGGAGGTTAAGGTTTAATTTTATTGATAGAATTAATTAATAAAATTATAATAGAAGTCTCGTATGTTATAATTTAATATTATATATATATCTATCTATATATATAATTAATTTTAATATTATATAAAAAATCACTTAATAAAATTAATATATTATATAATGATAATAAAGTATTTATTTATAGGTTTTTTTTAAGAATATATATATGGAAAAATATATGTTTAATTTTACTATTTATTTTTGAAATTTATATATATATAAAATTTCAATTTACTATATAAAAATTTCAATATTTAATAAAAACCAACTGTATTAAAAATATAATCATTATTTTTTATGTATAACATGTATTTAATATTATATTTAATTAAAAATTATATTAATATAATTAATTAATAATATATTTATATATAATATCTATATATATATATATATATAATATAAATATATATAATATAAATATTTAATTTAAATTAATATTTAATAATTAAAATAAATATAAAAAATCTCTCTAATTTATAAAATTTCATCCATCACCAACAATTTTGCTTTTTAAATAATAATAACCAATGAAATTTCATCCATCACTAACAATTTTGCCTTTTAAATAACAATGACAAATAACGATACATATGATTAATATTGCCCACAAATAAAATATCTTCTCCTCCTCTCACTTGATGATAAATACTTTAAAAACTCCATTATTATTACCCACAAATAGAGTATATCTTCTCCTCTCACTTTATGATAAATACTTTCAAAAACTCCATTGTTCATATAACATGATTGCATATTTATTTCCCTCTCATTCCTCAAGAGATATGATTCCGTATAAGGCAATATATGTAAAAGCACCCACTCATCAAACTCCTTTTGTCCACTTTGTCTTAACCGCCTGTCTTCTCATGATACCTCCGTATAAAGCAAGTGACAACATTTTAGCACAAACAAAATTAGTATATGTAGATGGGTCTCTGTATAGGGGTGGCATTTACTGAAAATCTTGTGAAAGAGCAAAATATATGTGTGAAACAAAATTTGTTATGGCCAAGAGGATCAAATTTTTAATGGGCAAGAACATTATCTAAATTATATTTTTTAGGAATTTTTTATTTTTTATTTAATCGTAAGTAAATTTACACTACATATATTGGTTATGTGGCATCAACTTGCTTAGTTGGGAAACTAAGTTTGTTGGCTACCTAACCGTATGGTAAGCCATCCAAAAACAATATAGTTTTAATATCTCTAACCAAGTTATATATGTCTCAGTTTTATGTTCATACTCTCTACTTCTATCTATACATATACTTGCATGACGAAAATTAAAAGCTATGCGCATATAAAACAAAAGTAAACATCTAAAAACAACTAGCACTTCTGCTTCTCCAAGGTCAATTCCATAGGTGTCAGGTCCTTCACCATTGATCCAGGCATCTCAGACAGTTCTAGGATGCATGGAATGTGTCTTTCAATTTTGTCCAACCTAATGTCTTGCTTATGGAGTTGGAATTGAATTTTCTGCAGGTCTTGCTTGTAGTTCAACATACCTTGGAGTGAAACCGCCATGCCTACCAAGATTTGTTCCATAGCTTTGCCCAATAGGCTTTTCATCAACCAACAAAGGTATAAGGCTTGTTTGAACTGCGTAATTCTTTCTCTAGTGTTGCCTGGATCTGGTACTAGGGTCCTTCAACTTTCCATATTCTCCCTTCTCTCACTGCCCTGCCTAAATTCTTCTTCCCATTCTTCTAGCAGCTTCCAAATTCCTTCATCAGTACCTCACGGTAAGCTTGAGTAGCTTTGTTGATAAGTTGTTTGACTGATTTTCTTCCCCTACGGGGTTTTGACGTGCTCGACTCCTTATCCTGCCTGAGGGCCTAACCTCGGCTTCCTCGTCCACGACCTCACGCAGGCCGAGCCATACCAAAATTTCCTGAGACTTGTTCACAATGAAATTTTTTTAATTGAAAACAATTTAATATAATATGGCTTCGGTTCCTTCCCTGAGTTGCATTGCCGATGAGGTTAGCCTCGCCATGCTTCTCTCTTATCCTTTTACTATTGGAGCCAGAATCAAAATGGTCGGAGATCCAGTCCCCAGAGGGGGCCTATCTCCAGCAACACTCTATCTCGCCACACCTCCAAACCCAGTACCTCTCAGTCACAGTCGGGTAGGAAACCCCTTGCCAAGGCCATGCGAGTAAGCCCAGCCTCAAATAAGCAACTTGCCAAGCAGTTATTGTAACCCCTTCCCCCTCAGCCTAGGACATTTTAGCATTCCATTGTCTTTTCCATACCCAACTTTCCACTCTAAGCCCCTAGCATTTCCATATCCACCATAGAATTTCGCAGTAACCCAACAGCGGCGTTGGCTGCAATAGTATGGCCTTACTACTATGAAGCATCATGATTGTTCCCCCCTTCCCCAACATTCGTCTCATTGCCACAACCTGCATACCTCCTACGACCAACCCTGCACCAACCATGGGTAGCAGTACCTAGGTTCTCCATACCAAACATCGTAGGGTCAACACAATAGAGGCCAGAGGTGATACCCATCAAGCACAAGATATAAACGCAAAACCAAGCAAAACTAATTGCTTACCCCATTGCCACCAAAAATTCTAAACCCCCTAGCAAATATCATTCCTACTTTTCCCTTTCGCCCACCAGCAAAACCCCAAACAGGATGTCATTGCAATGGAGGAGGAAAGCCAAAAATCATACCCTGAATACAATTGCAGACCATCTCCGAGCTTGATGTCGAGGATGTTGTTGTCTTCCTTTTCCCCTACACCACCTCCTGCATCCACGAGCCAACACTCCAACTTCACCCACTTTTCTATCGTGCTCTCCTATACATCCATCCTCATCACCTTCCCTGCCACCTTTCTCACCACCCTTGCGTGCACTCATGCTAAGGGTCACCGCACCCATCGCCTTTAGCATGTGGGGGGCGGCAATACACAAATCAAATGCATTGATCATAACTATCCCCAAACTGTCCCAACCACCGTCTCGCACCCCGATTGGGGTATTCCCTAAATTATATTTAATAAAATGAATATCATAAATATCATTAAAAAAAATAAAAAATAGAACATTGAGTCAATAAGTTTTGAAAAATTATAGTAAATTTAAAAGGATAAAGTATTATATCCAATATAAATTTTAATAATTAAAATAATCAATAAGATTAGTTTTGTCTTAAAAAAATTATTAATTAATAATTAATTTTATTATTTAATTTAATCTAAAAAAATTATAATAATTACCTAAATGATAAAAATTATAAAAGAGCATTTGAAAGATTAACTTAAATTTTTAAATTTGATTTTTACTTTTAGAATGAAATATAAAAATAAAAAGATTTTATATAATGTTAAGTTTGTGAAATTTATATAACATACATTATAAAATAAAGTAAAGATGTGTTATATATCAAAACATAAAATGAGGCTAGAGTGTGATGGCGAAGCTAAGATTCAAGGTTGAAAGGTTGTATCGCCTGCAACCTCTCCTCCTTGGATCAACTATCGATATCTGCTAAGATATTCTCTCCATAGAGTACTTACAAGATTATATTGTTAAACCACTAGAAGGGGTCAACATTTAGTGTGGGCCTACAGAGCAACCACTTGACACTGCCGATTTGGAGGTTTTGTTTTCTTATCCAAGTAAGACCCCTAGGTCCCCACGGGATCACAGGCGTGATGTATTTACCTCCTATCAGGCCTCACACTCAATTATGATAGGTTCTCATAGTACAGAGGGTTGTTCCCCTGCCTCTTCTCTTAAGGCCACATACCCCCTGCCTTGTTTTCCATCCTCCCCCACCAAACCTTTCATTCCACCTTGATCACCTTTAACTTTCCCTATCACTTTCTCTGGTCTAGCGATAGACCTCGCCCTCTCCACTGACTACCTCCCCTTTCGATCTCCTACAACTAGCTAGGTTTCCTAAGCAACATTCTTTTATTGGAAATGATTCATGGAAGAGAGGCACATGCTTGTCCAGCGACCACACTAGCCTCTTATGTTGGACTTTCCTCTCAAAAAACATGAAAATGTATCAAACAGAAGGCAAACGAGACAATATTGGCTTTTGGCATCGATGTGCATCTCAATGAAATCAGCAGGATGCAAAAATAGGTAGTCGTGGGTAAGTTTTCCAACAAATGAATATCCATAGAGGTTATGAGAAAATGATTTGAACAACATTTCAAAATTTATCTAGGGTATATACCTTGTTGCATGATATTAGTTAAGGGTTGGTTAGGTTTGATCATTTCCTATGAGGAGGATGCAGAAAAAATCTTGCAAGGCAGATGGTATCGAAGAGCATAGACCGTCTTCGTCGAACAATGGTCATTGGATTTCAATGCAAGGTCTAAGAAACTAGAAATAATTCCTATACAAGTTTAACTTCTAGGATTACCACTCATATTTTGGTTTGAGGATGTGTTCTAAGAATTTGGTCGTACCTTGGGTTTTTATTATGAGGCAAATATGTATTTTATTCAAATTTGCTACATGGGTATGGCTAGAATCATGGTCAAGCTCAATTTGGTATCTGGTTTACCTGAATCCATATACATAAAATATGGCTCACTGAATCACCGCTAGAGTCTCAACTATTAAGGATTTCCCTTCAAGTGCATTCATTGTCATGTAGATGGTCATCTTAGTAACAATTGTGTATTGGGTAACACTTCTAAAATATGGGTGAGAAAGGGCTCTCTCTATTTAGTCTCTCCTCCTTCCTCCTCGGTGGTAACCATGGCTCGTGAAGCTCCCATAAAAAGCTCCCACTATACGCAATATTTCATGGAGACTGCTCCTACTCAAGGTGTTCGTTAGGCAACAACTTCATGTTGGAGTACTAATTGTCACTCTTAGCTCATTGGGAACTGATCACATGGACTAAATGCACACTGCACACTGGAAACATGGGATTAATTTCCCACTCAAGTTAATGGTAATGGTTTGGAATTTTACTAATGCATAAGGGTTTTTGTGTAAAGGACAATCTCAATATGGTATCAGGGCCTTGGCCCAAGTTTTCTTCCCTGAGTTATGTTTGGATGGGAGGGGGTGTTGCAGTATTTGTCACACTCACCTCATTAAGAATTGATCATGTGGAATAAATGCCACTCTGGGATACACCCTAGGAACATGGGATTAATTTCCCACTCAATGTAATGGTAATGGTTTGGAAGTTTACTAATGCATGTGGATTGTTCTGTAACAGAAACCTCAATACTTTATTTCCCCAAGAACTCAAAGTTTCACTTTGACATTCGACCTCTGACTATTAGGATAGCCCCTCTCTGCAAGTATGCTTATTTAACATCCATGTCCCTTTTAGAGAATATAATTAAAAATGGTTCATTCTCCCCTATCTCTTTGTTTTTCTCCCTTGGTGCTACCCCATTGTACACTCTCTTGGACCTCTCTTTACCTCTCTCTCCCTCGGTTTTCTCCTTCAACCCCCCTCACCTCCTTCCCTCCCTCATATCCCCTTGCTTCTACCAATTTCACCCTATTTCCCTCCCCACCTTCTATTCCCTCTCCCCCCATTATGACTTGAGTTACCTTTCTCTTATCGATGACATTATTGAATTCCTTATTTAAAACCCTAGAGGTGGCCTTAGTCCATTGGGAGATGAGGCTCACATGTAGATTTTACTTTTGGATTCAAACTACTTATGTAATATGCTAGAAAAAAATACTTGAATCCACTCTACTCATAAGCGAGAACAAAATTGATCGATGAAAACAATAAGTAGAAAAAGGAAGAATATCAATCACACATAACACAATATTTCTCCGGGGAAAGCAACTACTAAAAACTTCGACTATCTATATTGCATTAATCAAAAGATATGAGAAGAAAATAAAATTCTTGTTCAACCCAAACAATTCTTGCACTAGTACAATCTAACTCTCTACCTCATTGTTATATGGGAATAGTGTCCACACGGATACTACTATTCCCACTAAGATGTGTGGCTATCTTAGAAACAAACAATCAAAGTTCATTGTTGATTCCTTTTATGAAAATAGATGAGAGAAGAACCAAGAGGGCCAACTTGAGTCTTGCGCTCGATTCCATCTCCTTCTTGATAGAGTTTTGCTACTTTCTCTTTGTCTGCTCAGCTTCAAAAGGGACCCGTAGAATCACAACAACATACTACTATGCAAGAAACAAGGATCTAAATTCACAAATAATGTAGGATCAGATGTACATTAACCATATGCAAGCATATATAAACAAGTACACCAGGATATGGAAGGAAACAATAATAGCTTTATTTAGATAAAAGTAGCAAGAGGATTACAACCATGAGTAGCTCTAACCCAACATCATCCTCCAGCTAAGAAGCCATTCTTTCACCTCAAGCAAAGCAAAATCACCCAACACTGTGAATGTACACCAGAATACTGACAACACTTCTCTATAGATTACAAAATTCCACCCTCTGGATCTCTGTGATGAGGGATCCATATATAGATGATTACAGAGAGGTGAGTCATCTTTTGGGATCTTGATTAATTTCTTCTCTCTGATTGTTCCTGCTTCCACTTGGAGAATGAAGATCTCTTACTCATCCTTGGTCGAAAATGGAGTGGCAAGTGTCAGAGGGGAAGCTTCTGGAAGATTCCATGATCTTCCACCTCACATTTTGGTCCCTACCATT
>APFE030078470.1:0-38845 GCA_000404065.3 Pinus taeda | reverse complement strand
CTTCTTGGATAATGAGCTGATGTCGACAAGAAGCGACCCGTCGCAGGAGGGCCTTAATGAATCCCACATCAACGACACAGAACGAAGCAAATGATTTTGGTGGTGAAAACAAACTAACGATATAGGGGTTCAGGGTGGCGGTCATGAAGGAATGAAGCATGAATGAATTGCAGTGGGTGAGACTCAGGGGAATTGTCTGAATGACTTCTCTTGAACATATCGGCGACACTGATGATGGATTGGTAGCGTTAACCCCATAGATGGATGGTGTGATGGACCAATGGTGAGGACCAGTGAATGGAACAACCCAACCCGGCATGGATGTGGAAGGAAAGTGTCATGTTCAAGAGAGACTTGCTACCAATAAAGTTTCTTCTTGTTTTCTTCCCAATTTTCCCCAGTCATTGCTGACCAGTACCTCTTTATTTTTTTCAAGCTTGAGGAGGATAACATATGCTTGTTCTATAATCTGCCCTTTGGGCAAACCTGTTGCTATATTTTAGCAAGCCTAGCAACAGTGAAACTCATTCTCATCCATTTGGAAGAGTTTGTCGCTATTCGGTTTTAACGAGTTTAATGACAAAGATAACTCAGTCTCTTTCAATTTTAGAGAGTCTGAAAGAAATGGAAAGAAGACTCCGAAGATTATTTTTCATTGTATAATCCCTTAAGTCCGAAAAAGCGTAAAATAATACAAAAGGGATGAATTTTCGATAGTTTTAACGAGCCGAACAAGACAAGCGCTCGATCTTTTTGTGTAATAATCCCTCAGGTCCAAAAAGATTAAAATCTAGAGGAGGGATAACACTTCCGATGCCTTTTTAACGAGCCAGAGAGGCCAATCGCTCGGCAATCTTTTCATTTTTTACGAGTCAGGTGAAAGAGCTTAAATAAGACTCGTTTTCGAGGAATGAGTGATGGTTTTAGGTAGCAGCTGATTCCAGGTAAGGTTTGGAATTTTCCAATCATGGCAGAGTTACAAGGATGGCTAGCAGAATCACTCTTCGCAGATGTTCCTCGAAGGGGTAAGCAATCATGTGGGGGTGAATGATCGGCTAAAAACAGAGCGGAGGTGATGGCGAGAACACGACCAAGGCTCAAAAGCTAGCGATAAGGCATTCACAATGGTTATTTACCCGTTCATTTTTTAATGAGCTTAAACGCGAGGAGAAACACTTGCTCATGACTTATGTTTATTTTTTAATGAGCATGAACTATGCGCTAAAACTGCTCGTGGAGAGTTTATTTTTTAACGAGCTTGAACTTTGCGACAACATTTCTCGCCATGATGGTCATTGGTTTTCGATTTACCCTTAACATTTTGTTCTTTCAAATATAGTACTACTTGTTCATATGTTTCATCAAACCGATTAGAAATGAAAACATATGCATGATAAATGAGTCAAAACACTAATATTTTACTTGAATTACGTGCATAGTAAATTAAAAGTGGCTTTTTACCTCTCATTTTACCATTTCATTTGAATTTGGTTTGTTGGAGCTCTGGAGGTGCTTTTCCCCCCTGATTTTCACCAGCGGATTCCAGGAGATTCTGTGGACGATTCTCGACGCCGTTTGGACCAGCTATGATCTAAACTTGTACTCTTTCATTTCATGCCTTTCATTTTGGATTTTGAGCTCATTTCCCTATTCTGTTGAGCCCCTGGGGTTTGAAGAACTCGCCCTAGGATCATCGCACCCTTCCTTAGTCGAAAGTTGCGATGCATACTGATGTCTCCACTGACTAGTCAGTATGCATCGCTCCTAGAACACTTTTTGGGGTGCGATGGGCGCAGTGAGGAAAAAATTTTGCATGGTTTCCTCATGAATTTTTTTGCCTGTTTTCACCAAATGAAGATCCTGACTCTTCCGTTGTTTGTTTTTCAGAGATTCATCGGAGGAAAATGGTTGTCACATGGCGATAACGTGAGCATGAAGAAGAGGATGTTGTCGCTTTACATGATCTGGGCATAGTAGCTGCATTATGGAATTGTGGCTTGCTGAAGTTTTTCCATATCTCGAGCATGAGGCAACAAATTAGTTTGTTGCAGTATTTCATCAATGCTTGGGATCCTATCAACCAGGTATTCCAGATTAGGGGCAAATCGATCCCCTTGACAGTGGTGGACATCTATTTTCTGACCGGCTTGTCAAGGCATGACGCTGGTCTCTCTTTATTAGGTTTCGCCCGTGGGGGTGAGTCTGTAAGGGATTACATTCGCCGGAATTGTAGAGAGGGATCTCAACCGAGTGCGGACGGTAAGATCAACATCTGAGACGTCACTGACCGGCCCTTGTGGACCATCCTGTTTACTTTTGCTAGACTAGCTGGTAGTTCTGCTCTCCATATAGCCAAGAGATCTTATATGCAGTATGCTCTAGAATGCCTTGAACAAAAGGTATTCAATTGGTGTGATGCAGTACTTTCTGTGATGAAGGAACAATTGACCAAGGTGAAGAGTGGCAGATCTAAGAACTTTGGTTATGGTTCCATTTTGACCGCTTTCGCCTTGGAGAAAATCCCACTGATGCAGCCACAGTATATATCACTTGGCCTACCTCCACCGACAGAACCACGAATGCAGAGATGGGTTGATCTCATGTCTCGGCATGCTGGCCAGCCCCAGATTTCATTCTCTGAGACCTTCTTTGAGTGGTTTGATCATCAGGAGATGGTCTATGCCAGGTTCCCATATGCTGGTATGGATTTCATCGGTGATCCGGATTTGGTGCTGCCGGTTAGAGAGCAATGTGGTGTCATGGGTAATTTTCTTTTGACTATATCTCTGTTCATTGTTGTTTATAATGTTCTTATATTCTTCTGATCAAGACTAATCAAAACTCATGTGCTCATGCAGATGTTGGCCAAATTTGACCAACAGCGCGCCATAGAGACCCAGCGGCCGCTCCAGCAGGAGAAGCAGTTGGGAGGGCTATCCTTCGCGACTTTGACGTGGCTGAGACTCTTTCAGCACTATAGGACCAGATTGAGGGTCTTACCCTTGGACTCCTGGATGTGAGGACTAATGAAATGCCTTTGTGGTTGCAGCGACATACCACTGGAGTGCCGAGTCGATGGACTAGGCTCTTACGCATGATTGCATAGGCGGTGACCTATTATCATCAACACCATTAGGCTAGGGTGCCCCCTAGAATTTTTGAGTTTTGGGTCATTTGACCAAATTTTTCTTGGTTACAGAACATTATGTACAGACCATAAACAGTTTATGGAATATGTTTTTGATTTTCGGAGCTTTATTTTGGTTTAGTTACATGATCCTGCTGCATATATTGATGTGATGCTTCTTTTTATAAATGTCGCAAATGTCTATCTAACACATAATTTGCCAATGAGTCCGTTAATGTGTTTAAACTTCTGGAAATATGTTGATATTGGATGAAATCAAACTATCTTTCCAAAATATTGACCCTTAGGAACATGCAATAGATAGCTGGATTTCGTACAGCATAGATGCCGGTGAGTTGTAGAATGACGAGCTGTGAGTCTAGCCTGACAACAAGTCGGCATATACCATGTGCGATGGCATCAGAAAGGAGTTCTATTAATGCGCTGTACTCAGTGATATTATTCGTAGACTGACCAATACATACTCCTCTGAAACTTACTAACTTGTCGCTGGGATTGAAAATGGCCCATGCCACAGAAGACATATTCCGCGAGCTACGACTTGCTCCGTCGGCATATCCAACAAATTATTCTTGTAGGTTCGACATCTGCAACGAATGCAAAAAGTGGATTACTTAACCAAATTAAATTCTCTTGGTGAAAACAAAATGTAACAAAAGCACGAGGACTACTATGCGCGATCAAGCATAGTAGCATTTGAGGTACAACCCATTGCGAAGTTGTGCCAGTGGAATCCCATCATAGTCCATCAACTCGTAGGCTCCTTTTTCTAATACCCGTTTAACAATATAGGGACCCATCCATAATGATTTGAATTTTCCTGCTCCCAATTTATCGGATTCCTCGTCATAAATTAATACCAGGTCACCCTCTGAGAAGACGCGAGGTTTGACATTCTTGTCGAATTGTGCCTTGACTCATTTCTTATGAGCCTCGTTAGCCAAAGCTGCATCACGATGGGTTTCATCCAAATGGATTAATTCCAATAAACGAGCCTCTTCTTCTAAGGTTCCGGGGAGAAGATCGACTGCGAGTTTGAGGGATGAGATTTCACATTGGACCGGTAAGATTGCTTCGAGACCGTACACCAACTGAAAAGGTGTGAATCCAGTTGCATTTCTTACCGATGTTCCGTATGCCCACAAGGCCGAGTACAAGATTAGGTGCCAATTTCATTTGTGGGCTCTGATCATCCTTTGCAGCATGCGCTTTAGGACTTTGTTGATTGCTTCAACTTGTCTGTTAGCTTGCGGAGAGTACGGAGTAGAGTTGTCGTGGGACAGTCCTAATTTGGCAGCCAACTCAACCATCATGTGATTGCGAAAATGCGATCCATGATCTATGACTATGGCCTGTTGAATGCCGAATCTGGTGACTACGTGATTGAAAAAGAAAAGGGTAGCCGTTTCGCCATTGTTTTTTTATGTAGGCATCGCCTCGGCCCATTTTGGTAAAATAGTCCACCACGACTATTATGTACCCATGCCCCTCAGTCGAGGTGGGGTTACATGTCATGAAATCTATGCCCCATTTTGCGAATGGTCCAACAACTACTACTAGCTGCAGTGGTGTGGGTGGTCCTCTGGTTTTGCTATCGAAAATTTGGCAAGCATGACAACTTCTAACTGTGGTTATGCAATCTTTGAACATTGTTGGCCAGAAGTATCCTGCTCGCAAAATCTTTTGCACCGTAGCATAACCAAATTGATGCCCCCCCACATGCGCCTGAATGGCAATCATTCAGGACTTTTTCGGCCTCCTCAAGGGTGAGGCACTTCCGTAGAACGGTATTGATACCACGACGGTAAAGAGTATCACCGACGATCACGTAGTCCTTTTCTTGGTATCGAGTACGTCATTGTTCGGAGCGTGAGGTATTAGAACTGTATGTATGCGTCTGGAGATAAATGATTATATCTCCATACCACAAATCGCTTGAAGATATCATAAACAAAATTTCATCCACGATTGCTTCTTCGGATGTTGCATCTTTGGACGATGATGGGAGATCGCATAGTAACTCCACAAATACCAGGGCTTCCTTTGATTTGGATCTTTTAAATTCCAAATCAAACTCTTGGAGAATCACTATCCATTTCAAATACTTCCCCCCCAGCAACTGTCACGAAAATATATAAGTCATGGGGTTGCAATCTGACAAAATGGTAGTTTTCCTAAAGAGGACGTAGTGTCGAAATCTCTGTATTGCTTGAACAGCTGCGAGGGCTAGCTTTTCAACATAGGAGTATTTCATTTCTGTATCATTTAAGTTTCGTCTTAAATAATATATAGGATGTTCAATTCCATTGTCTTCTTGAACTAAGACCATTGATATGGTCGTATCTGCTGCAGCCAGATACAGGTTAAAGTCTTTTTGATAATCGGGAGCATACATTAATGACGCTTGTATTAGAGATTTCTTTAAAGCATCAAAGGAGTCTTGCGCGACCTGGTCCCAAATGAAGGGTACATCCTTTTTCAACGGACGGGTATAACCTTTAGCTAGTTCAACATAATTTGGAATGAACCTCCTGAGGAAATTTGATTTCCCTTGAAGTTTCTGAATCTGAAGCAGGCTTGAAGGTGGAGGCATATCAATGATTGCTTGAACCTTACAAGGGTCGAGACGAATCCCATCCTTTGAGACAATGAAGCCAAGTAAACGACCAGAACTGACACAAAACACACATTTGTGCAGATTGAGTCTTATCTTGTAGTGTCGGCAACGTAGAAATATTGCTCTCAAATGGTGTGGATGATCAATCCGCTTTCGCGAATGAGCTGGGAGATCATCGAGGTAAGGTTGAACGATGTTTTTGATGTCGTGGAAAGCATAGTTCATTGCTCTCTGAAAAGTCGCCCTTGTGTTCTTCAAAACAAAGGGTAGCTTGCGATATGCGAATGTGCCCCACGGACAAATGAATGCAGTCTTTGACTGGTCCTGTGGGCAGATATTTATTTGATTATACCCAGAAAATACATCCATGAATGAAAAGATTTCGCATCCAGCGCATTCATCAATAATCTGGTCGATAAAGGGTGTAGGGTAGTTTTCTTTTGGACACGCTTGATTTACATCCCTATAATCAACACACACTCTAATCGTTCCTTGTTTTTTCATAAGAGTAACAATATTCGATACCCAATCGGTTAGAGGAATGGGGTAAATGAAACTAGCATGGAGGAGTTTTTCGACTTCCGCCTTGATGGCAACGACTTTCTTGGGGTGCACCTACCTTAGCCATTGTCGTACCGGTTTGACATCTGGATGCATCTTAATCTCGTGTTCAACTATGCTCGAGTCGATACTTGGAATTTCATCATATGACCAAGCAAAGACATCTCTAAACTCACGAAAGAGAGTGCTATATATTTCCAGTTCAGAAGAAGAACAAGATTTTTCAATATGAATGTTCTCTACAACATCTGTTTTTGTCGAGATGTTTATGGCAATAGTCTCTTCGATATTGGATAGGTTTCTTTCAGAATCCACCATATTTACAGTATTCGTTAGAAAGTCAAATATTGAAGGATGTTGTAGGTCGCCGGAATTATCTTCTTTACAAGACGGAAGATGGGAACGATGGTGGCGATCTTCCCATGGTGCCCCATCGATCATCATTGATTGAATGATTCCTTCGTCTGTAAGGTGTACTTGTGACCAAGGATCTGAAGGGGTGCCATATTCCTTAGACCTATCTATCCAAATGCTTGACGAGTGTTGATGCTGGTTTGCCTCCCATGCTCAGAACATTGATTTCTATAATATTTCCAGCGGGGTTAGAGGAAAAACTTGCGAATGATCCATTTTAACATCGTTTTCTGATATCTTTTGAATGGAAGATATCATATTGCAAGTTCCTACATTAGCCACTTCTGCCAAATTGGTAGGAGGCGGTAGGGTAAAGGTTCCCGTTAACGTAGGGTCTTTTAGTAGGCCTACTCCGATATTTTGAAGCATGCTAGGGCTTCTGTGGATCATTGGGATGCTTCTCGTAACTTGTGAACTATTTTGGAGAAAAGTTTGTTGGTTGATGATTGTAATTCCTCCTCGGGAAGGAAATGCAATTCTCCTAAAGTAGGTCGACACAACAGCCGCCATGTCATATATCCAGGGTCTTCCCAGTAATATGTTGTAGTCAAGATTTCCGTCGATGACTTCAACATCGATTTCTATTGTTTTGCCCCCCAGTTCGACTTGTAAGTTACTTAGTATCCCATACGGGGTGTACATTCATCCATCAAATTCTTTTAACGTTGTTGATGATCGCGACAAAGAGGGAGACCCCAGAGTTTTCTAGCAACTCATCGACATGATACATGTGGATGCCCCCTCATCAATAATTGTTCTATGAATAGTTTTGTTGAGGGCTTTCACTTGAATGAGGAAAGCTAGTTGAGTTGGTAACTGAGGGTTGTATCCTTTATCATTAAAAGATACAAGATTGGAATCTGTTGGGTCAATCCCACCTATTGCTGATAATAAAGCTTGCTTTTGGGAGGGGCAATTTTGCAGCACTTCAAGAGTCGACATCGCGGAAGCCGGTTGGGCTAAATCCTCCACTATATTATAGTGTTGTGCTAGTCGAGCACGAGGATTAAACGTCGATTTGTGTACTACTCCCATTGGCGGTTTTATTGTTAATTCAGGAATGATGGGTGGCACGACTTCTGTTGAAGTCGTTGTTGAACTACTAGGTTGTTCATTGTCCTTGTTGTTCAACATCTGTGGATTCCTGTAATCTTTACTCCTTGTCATTATAAGAGTGCCATTCAGTTGCTTCGAGACTGGCAACATTAGCACTTGGGACGAGGAAGCATTTTCGTTAGCAACCATATTCGTTCCTAGGTTAGGAAACGGATCAGTCAATACAACTGAGGTTTTTGAACTTTTGAAAGATTTTCTAAGTTCTTCTTTAAATGGAAAGTCCCATGTCCAGTGATCCTCGTCACATATATGACATGGAGTTTTGGGTTTCACATTCCCAGAAGGGTTTGCAGAAGGTTTCCTTGGAGATGAGTCTCCCTGGTTTTTCTTCTTCCCTTGTTTTTTCTTCTTGACTACTGGTTGCTTGGTTTCTTTGCCTTTGTCTGTTGACACAGCATTTACTTCCGAGGCTAGAAGTTCTTCATTTCCATCTTGACTCGAAACCGTGCGGACCTTTTTGGATGTGGCCTTTGCGGTTTTAGTGCTTGTCGTGCCTATCACACCGTTGCCGGCATGAGAGTCCTTGTTTGATTTAGGGGCGGATTTTGGTTTCTTTCTCTCCCTGAATCTTCCTCTTACAATGTGACCTTCTGCTTCTTGAAGTGTATAAGTTAACCATTTAGGTCTCTTTCTTCTTTCATGGAGAGAGATTGGTTCACTGTCACCTTCTTCTTCATGATGAGGGACTTATTCTTCCTTAGTAACTTGTTCCTCAAACATAGGAAGATCCTCCTCATCAGAATCAGGTGGGAGATCTTTGGATTTCTTAAAGGAAATTCTCTCATCAAAAATTATATCTCTTCTTACTTCTATTTGATTTCCTTCCTTTATGTAGATCCTTTACACCTTGGAAGAGTTTTTATATCCAACGAATATTCCTTTCTTGCTTGCGGGATCTAGGTTCTTTCTTTTGTCCTTGGGAATCTGAATATATATAGGACACCCAAATATCCGTAGATAATCAATATTTGGTTTCTTCCCATTGAAGGCTTATTCTGGATTTATATTTCCAAGTGACTTGTGAGGAATTATATTTTGGATGTATACTGCAATATTCATTGCTTCTCCCCACAAAAACTTTGGTAGATATTGATCATGGAGCATACCCTTGACACTTTCTTATATATCTTTATTCTTTCGTTCAACTACTCCATTCTTCTTGGTATTGTATGGAACTATAAGCTACCTCTTAATCCCTGCCTCCTTACAGAAATAAATGATTTCTTTGAAAGTATACTCACCTCCATTATCTGACCTTAGAAACTTTATCTTTCTTTCTGTAAGAATTTCTACCTCTGCCTTGAATTCTTGGAATTTATGAATACCTCATCCTTGGATTTAAGTAGATAAACCCAAGTTTTCCTTGAATTTCCATCAATGAAAGTAACATAATATAGATGACCTCCAAGTGATTTAGACATGGGACCACATACATCAAAGTGGATGAGATCTAAAATCTCTTGAGCTCTAGATGTACTATGTGCAAATGATTTCTTTGCATTCTTTCCCAGGGCACAACCTTTGCAGACTCCTTCATGTTCTTCTTTGAGATTTGGTATTCCATTTACAACGGAGTTTAGATTTGGAAAAACATTGTAATGAAGATGGCCCAATCTCCTATGCCAAAGTTCACATAGAATTATCTTAATGTGGACAAGTGTTTGACTTAGAGGAGATGAGAGTCTCTAGAGTCTTCCTTCTCAAACTCCAAAGGTTCTAGATTTTTCAATACTTGAATCTTTAGCCCAAACCACTACTTGACCATCTATAAAAGAAACTCTATCTCCTTTTTCTTCTAATGATGAAATAGAAATAATATTTTTGCACAAACTTGGAGCATATAGAACGTTGTTGAGATGAATGTTACCTCCTCCTTCCAGCTTAATTGATGTAGATCCAATGCCTTTTACTAGATATCTCTTGTTGTGACCAAGCTCCACAAAGTATGAGTAATTCCCTTTGGATAGGTTTTTGAGTTGCTTGTGATATCTAGTCATGTGTCTTGAAGCTCCGCTATCTATCACCCATATACTTTCATCTTGAAATGTTCTAGTGAGGGCTGAGAACAATCCTTCATTCTTTAGATATTTGATATCTTTGGAAGAGAGGATACTATTCCATATTGCCTTCAAACTTTGCTTGATGAGACTTGCTAATGATGAACACTTCTTTTCAATCCTTTTCATAATAGATTTGACCTTCTTCATGCCATGTACGAACGATAGCTTTGATTCCATGTTGAAGAATCTAGGGCAAGATAACATTAATGATTCTTATAACTATGATAACTTCTTGTGATGTATTTTTACTTATTAGGATTCACTTCTTCTTATTATTATTAATGTCTATTCTTCTATCATCAAACAACTACCAAAAAAAGAAGATCAACAAGAAACAATTACACAAGATGTAGGCTCCAAGCCAGGGAAAAACCTCTCCTCTTGAGAGGAAAACCCTTCAATCTCTTCTTATAGATTTTTTATTGACGAATACCAAGACCTTTGACCAACACTGGAGCCTTCCAAGACCAATATTAGTTTCTCAATAATGTGTTTTCTTTACTACTTTCCAAACCCATCAAAATCTCTTCCAGCAACACTTCTTTGACCTCCAGCCACAAATTTTTGGCCCTAACTACAAATTTGCAACATTGGTCCCCCAGCGGCAGCTGCTAATTTACATGTGTGGACAATAACTGCTTCTTCTTTACCTTCAAATACCTTGCTTGACCTAATTTGACTTCTGGATATATAAGGGTACTTTGTTGGCCCTACTTTCGACCCCTTTTCATTAGATTAAACCCTCATAAGGAAACCCTAGCTTGACTGCAAAAACCCTAGCGAAAAGTTGTATAATTTCAACCTCCTTCTTCGCATGTGTGGCGAGAAAGAAAGGGAGAGGGACCCAAAACACTTCTTCTTCTTCTTCTTCCTTCTTTTCTATCATTTTCTACTTCTTCCTTTTCTTAAGAGAGATAGGATTCATTGTTTTCAAATGAGTTTGAACTGCGTCCTATATATAGGCTTCCCAAGGTATGAGTTCTAGCTTCTAGGCTCACTTGGTCTTGGAGGGCTTAGTAAAATACAAAAATAATTATTTTTACAATTTACAAGATGCCTGATGGGGTCTTCATATAATTAAAATGTCCCTTTTTGACTTCTTGACTTAGGACAATCATAGAAGCACTTTCAATTAGTGCTTGACCTATAAAACAAATTTCTTGGGCAAGAAACCCAAGCTCAATAATAAAAATCATCATTTTTATTTCTTTTACAAAATACAAGAATCAAAAGTACATTTCATATTTATGAAGACTGAACCTAGTTATACTTTATTCAACAGTGGAGACCCTCCTTGTCAGTTATAATTGCACCTAGATGAGCCCTTTACTCTCCCTTCAACTCACAACACGTTTCTAGTCAGTAGACCCTCCTTTCTGATGGTTATCTTTGCACCCTGCACTAGTCAAGCCTCTATCTCTTAGTTGAGCACATTGCACACTTTTAGTGGGAAGTGATGCCTTCCCTTATTTCTTGCAAGTGTTCCATTCACTCTCCTTGTGGCCCTAACCTTCCTCACAAGTGCATAGTGCATTTTTGGTGAACAGTTATGTCACCTTGACTCTTGTAATTTTTCATGCACCCTCCAAGAATCCTCCTCCTCTAGAGATGCACATGGAATAGTATCAATGAACAATGAATCCTTCCTTTGTCTCTTTCAAGTGTGTTCCATGCCCATAAGGCCTCTCTCTCTTTCCTTTGCACGCTATTGATCCAAAGTGAAAAAAATTACATGGAGCATGATAGAATAGGATATTTTTGAGTTAATGTTTGCTTGCCATGAGTGATCTATACTTACAGGTGTTCAATAAATCATGGAAAATATATATGAGGAGATTTGTCAAGAAAAGTTTCCCATGGAAGCATGTTAAATATAAAAGGCACAAAGGAACCTTGTTGCAACAGTTAAAGGAATGATGGATCTAGATGATCAAAGTGACTCATGGAGACTCCATGATTTCTCAAGACCATTTGGAGGGTAGAAGGAAAAACAATGCTAGATTTGTTACAAGCATTGAATACATAGTAGTAGTGTTGTCACTTCTCAAATAAATCAATGTTACAAGTCACTATCAATCCAAGTCATCAATGTTAATGATTTGTTGTGTTGTAGTCACATGATGATGTCGAAAATGATGATGTAATTTTGGAAAATGTTATAAATATAAATATGTGGAATTCTAAGAGTCATATATGGACAAAATAGCCATTAGCAGAAGTCCAAAAGTCATATGGAGGTCAAAATGTCACATTATAAGTTCAAGAGTCATGAAGGTCATGAGGAATATGACAGGTGATTCCTCTTGTTATAAAAAAATCCTCATTACTCAAAGAAATGACTTTTCACCTTGGCTTCTCCACCTAGGAATTAGAGAGAAAGATTTTTCTTTTGGAGAGAAAGTAGTGGCTTAATGCTCCACTATTGGAGCTAGTGGTGCCTCATTGTATCAATATATCTTGGAACTTTCACCTAATATTCGAAGCTCATTGAGCCAACACACTTTCATGCATATATCGTGACTATAATAAGAATATTCTTTATATGTTTGTGGTGTATGTTTAGTTCATATGTACTAAGGCAATTGAATTATTTCATGGAATTTGGTGCACATCTTGTTGAATGTGTTTTGCAATGATTTTAATGATTATTATGTCCATGTGAACTATTTCGCTAAACATTTAACGACTCTTTCATATATACGTGTGTGTGTCTTTATTAGAATAGTACTAACACTTTTCTTCTAAAGAATCATTTTTGTTTCCTTTCAATGAAAGAAAATTGATACATATTAAAATTGAACATTTCACAAGGCATACTTACTTGCTCATTCAAAAGTCCATGTGTATTGCTCTCTTATGCTAACTATTGCAGCTAAGGAAAATCTTTAAGTATAATGGCAGTCGGGTGAAACTTCCAGATGGGGCTCATGTGCCAAATGGTGTGAGGTCTAATTGGGACTTCATATCGGGGAGACCCCCTGTATGTTGGTGGGATCCAATACCATCAACAAATTCATATGGTAGAAGTGCACTAGAAAATTATTTGTAGGCAGGAGTGGAAATAAATTGGAATTATAGGTATATTTGGTAATGAAGTTAGGGAGTGGGATGATTACATTGTTTCCTTGAGTTCAAGTCATATTTAGATTCAGGAAGTATAGGATGTGCTAATTTTGTCTCAAAATCTAGTCAAGGGTATTATATTTCAAAATTGGGATGCAAGGTTTTATGTGAAGTTCATGCTTTAGAGTCTCTGGAATGGTGGTTTAAACATGTTTGTAAATCTAAATGTCCACATGAGGCTAGCGTATTTATGTGTTTAGTTCTTCAAAACAAGGTCTTCACATGAAGAAAAATGCAAAAGATATATTGTATGGTCCTAACATCGATTCTATTGACAAGATTGGTGAGAATATTATACAACATTTGTTGGTGTTTTCCCATATACTATGTAATGTGGGAAGGAGGTGGGTGTTGGCATTATGATACAAGTATTGTCCTTGATGGAAACTCTACAGGTCAACTCAGTTTTGATAAGAGGCTAACAGGAATATTCAGAGGCAATAGGGCAGTGGTACAAAGGAACAGGAAGATGGAACTAAGGTCTATTGATCAGAATAAATAAGTTGAAGGAAGAAGATGATGTAAGAGAAATTTAAGAAATACATGCAGGTTCACTTAGTCCAAGCAGCGTATACATGCAGGTACTCAGAACAAAAATAGCATATAACGTACACATGCACTCCCACAGAAAGCAAAGCACGTACATGTTGAAAACCATGGTTTTGGTCCAAGGTATTTGGTCCAAGGTATCTTTGGACCATGATATTGACCCTAGGTATTTAGTCCGATGTATTCGATCCATGGTATTTGATCCAAGGTATTGGTCCTAAGTGGATTTGGTCCATGGTATTGAGAAAGGCCAAAAACTATATAAAGAAGAGAGGATCATAAGGCCAAATGTGCAAGTGAATAAGATTCTAAGGAATACTTCTATTTGAAGTATATTTTATGTTGCAAGGTTATGTTTGGGACTAGATCTGAAATATTTATGTGCACCTTGAGTTCAATATTGGATCAGGATCATGAGACTTGAAATGACTTATTCTTGAATGACTTGATATTGGTTGAGGCTAGATCTAACGTTTTATGTTTGTTTTATTCATTATCTGTCATGATTTGGGTTTGTCTGAAGACTAGAATTGCAACAAAGTTCTAAGTCAATTTTGCATATCTGTACGTAGGTTCGTCTTGGCAAAAGAGCGTATACACGCAGGTTCTATTCTTTCAAGTAGAATATACAAAAGAAAGGCTTGATGTCCAGAGATAACTGATCTATCATATCAGTATTGTTGATTTATTGCTACTGATATTTTACTGTTGTCTGTCAATGAAGTCTTCTTAGATCTGAATGTAAATCTGAATGCATAAGGAGGTTGATATTTGATTGATTATATAAGTGATAATAAGTGTTTTCTGTTGCCTTCCTATGTAAAGTTTTGTAAGTTGACAGTAGATGTTCAGTGCACTGTTGGGTGGTATAGTTTTTGATTCAGAGATTTTATGATTCAGAATCTTTAGAGGTATACACAGGTTGGGTTGAATAAAGTAGCGTATACATGCAGGTTTTCTTCATTGAAGTAGCGTATACAGTCTGACACATGAAGTTTTGAGGTTTCAGTTGGTTCTGAATGTTGATACAGGTTTTTGGGTTTAGCACAGTGTTTTGTTGACAGTGATATGATTATTTCAGATTAACTGCATGTTGGTTGATGAAGTTTGAGTTTCTAAATTTCTGATGGGTTATTGATGAGTCAAGGTCTTCATATGTCATGATATGTGCCAAGAGCATCCAATCTAAAAATTCATGAAACGTAGTCCCTGGTGGAAGAGTGGAGTTTTCTGTAGGCCGGCACATATGTATTAGTAAACATATTGGTTAGTACAAGAGATAGGGGGTTGTAGCTCCCTTCCAGTAGAAGCTGGAGAACAAGAGAAGGTTGTAACCTTATACAGGTAAAAGCCTGCGTACTGGTATGAGTTTGCACCAGTACAAGATTGTAAGCCGATTTTCTTATTATTAAAAGAAGACAAAGATGAGAGTAGCAGGTGGTTTTCACCCACATTGGGTTTCCACCTTAAATCTTGGTGTTCATGTGTGTTGCTTATGTGTAATGGTTTATTATGTTTATATTGCACATGGTTACTATTTAATGATTGATGAAGTACTAATGCATTGATTAAAGATCAACATATGATGAATTAATTGAATCATAAGTTTACATCATAAACGTTGATTGCCTTAAAGACAGTTGTGTGTACACACTAGTTCCCCTCTCTAAAGTAGCGTATATAAATCTGATTATGAAAAAGAAAAATTATTGATCTGATGATATTGATTCACCCCTCCTCTTAGTATTATTTCCAACAATTGGAATCAGAGCCAAGTTCTTCAGAAGAAGCTTGATCGCTTGAAGGAAGATCCATCAAGATGAATAATCATGAAAGCATGGGATTCATTAGACTACCAATCTTCGATGGGAGCAACTTTGTTTATTGGAAAATAATAACCACAGCCTATCTACAATCTCTTGGAACATATGTCTGGGAAATTGTGGAAGGAGGATATAAATTTCCAACAACAATTCCCACAGACACGGCAGGTAAAAAGAGATATGAAACCAATGCCAAAATTGTCAATACTTTATTGGGAAGTTTGTCACAATCAAAGTTTGTCAAAGTCATGTAGCTCAAATCAGCCAAAGAGATGTGGGACAAAATCGTTCAGAGCTACGAAGGAGACTCTCAGGTAAAACATGCTAAGCTTCAAACTCTTTGAATTCAGTATGAAACTCTTAAGATGCATAGTGATGAGAATATAGCTAGTTACTTCTTACGTATAGATGAGGTTGTTAATTATATGAAGAATCTGGGTGAAGAAATAAAGGAGGTTACCTTAGTGGAGAAAACTTTGAGATCCTTGTTTGCTAAATTTGAATCAAAAGTGTCTGCCATAGAAGAAAAACAGGATCTACAAAATATCACTATGACACAGCTTCACAGAATCCTAACTGCTTGTGAGATGAGAAAAGGAGGTCCATCAAATATAAGAGAAGTTGCATTTAAAGCTTCATCAAAAGGAAAAGAAAAGGAAGAACACAATGAATTAGGACACATTTCAGAAGAAGAAGATGAGGTAAATTTTGTCAAGAAGCTTCAACGGGGTTCTGGAAGGTTCATAGGTAGGCTACCTTTCAAATGCTTTGCTTCTGGTAGAGTCGGTCATTATGTTGCCAGATGTCCTCATGAAGATAAATATGAAAAAGGAAAGGAATATGCAAAAGGGAATAGGAAACAAGTCTGAATAGGAGGAGTTATCATACTCATGAAGATAGCGATGGCTTATCTAATAGTGATGAAGATGAAACTAGTCAAGATTACAAACTTCTCATGGCTTATGATAGGATGATTTTTGGGATAGTTTAGAATAGGATAGTGATGGTTTATCTAATAGTGATGATTATAGACTTCTCATGGATTATGACAATGATGAGTTTTGGGATGCTTTAGAAGAGGAAAACTTTCATGAAGAAATCTATAAACTCAAAATTTGTTTAGAAGAAAAGAATATGATCATGGATACCTTAACCTACCAACTTGCTGAAAAAGAAAAACACAATGAAAAACTAGAATGTGAAATTGTGGGTCTAAGAAAAGATCTTGAGAAAACAAAATCTCGCAATCTTAGATTTTCTAAAGGATCAAAAAATTTAAATGAAATTATCAAAGTTCAGCGTTCTCCTCTGATAAAGATAGGTCTTGGATATACTGAAGAAGCATCTCAATCACAGAAGTCGTCAACCTCCACCAAAAGCTATCTTGATGTAGCAAAGACCAGTGAACAATATGACAATCATCAGCAAAGGCATAAAGCTGATCACCAGGTAAATCATACTCAATTTTATCCAAGGATGAATATCAATAGAAGCCACAACCAACCTCAGGCATATCATACTCAAATTGATCCAACGATGAATATCAATAGAAACTACAATCAACAGGTAAATAGTTTCGATAGTCGCAAAAACTTCTTTAATGGGCAATGTTTTTCATGTCATAATTTTGGGCACAAAGCTGCTCAATGCGTCTCTTACAAAACCATCATGACTAGAGAAGCACGAAATCAAAGGAATGTAATAGGGATCAAGAGAAGTTCCTATAATAACTTTCCTCCTCTTGAAAATGAAATAGAATGCTCAAATTGTAACAACTTTGGTCATGAAGAATCTGAATGCAAGAGAAAATTTTGGCAAACACCTCAAAAGGAGCAAATGCCATCAAATCCCAAGATATGGAGAAGGAAAGAATCTCAAACAGAAAGATGTGGTCTAACCTCGTATGCAGAAGGACAAAAAAACCAGTGGTACATCGACAATGGATGCTCCAAACATATGACAGGTGACAAAGAGAAACTTCACTCATATAATGCCTTAGAAAAGGAAAAGAACGTCTCATTTGGAAATGATACTCCAACTGTCATAAAAGGTAAAGGTTCTGTTTTCTTGAAAGAAAAGGTTAAAGTTGGAAATGTTATGTATGTAGATGGTTTAAAGCATAACCTTTTGAGTGTCAATGAAATGTGTGATCAAGGAAATGAAGTGGTGTTTCGATCAAACAAATGTGTTGTTCATGAGCTTGATACAGGAGAGACTGTGATCAAAGATAAAAGAACTCCAAATAACTTATACATACTCAAAGGAGGACAACAATAGTGTTATCTAAGAAAAAATGATGAAAACTCATTGTGGTGTAGAGTATTGAGACATCTAATCTTTTCTCAAATAAGAAAAGCATGTAGACTCAAGGCTATTTGTGATCTTCCAAATATCAGCATCCCAGAAAATACAATATTCAAACCATGTCAAATCGGCAAGAAAACCAGAGTTCACTTCATGGAAAAAGAAGGGTCAGCTAGTAAGCCTCTTGAACTTATCATACTGATTTATGTGGATCAAAAAGGAAAAAGTCACCTCGTGGAGAAGAATACTTTATTTTGTTCATTGATGATTTTTCCAGAATCTGTTGGATAGGTCTTCTAAAGCATAAAGATGAAGCATTTGAAAAGTTCCAAGCCTTCAAAGCTTTGGTTGAAGATGAATTAGATCGAAAAATCAAATGCCTCAGATCTGATCGAGACAGGGAATTTATATAAGATGAATTCTTTGACTTTTGTGAACAACATGGAATAAAAAGGGAATTCTCCACTGCAAGAACACCTCAGCAAAATGGTGTAGTAGAAAGGATGAACAGAACAATTCAACAAATGGCTTGAGCCATGCTAGATGAATCTGGAACTCCTGAAACCTTCTGGGGTGAAGCTGCATTCACTGCCATGACTATTCTGAACTAAGCAAATGTTCAGGTAAATAGCACTCAAACTCCACATGAACTTTGGTATGGTAAGACTCCTACTGTAAAATACTTTAAAGTTTTTGGAAGCAAACTTTTTATCAAAAGGACTGATGAAAAACTTGGTAAGTTTGAACCCAGAGCAGATGAAGGGATTCTTCTTGGTTATTCTTCCAGAAGTAAAGGATATAAATGTTATAATAAAAGACTTGGGAAAATTGTTGAAAGCATAGATGTTGTAGTGGATGAAGCATGCAAAAAATCCAAAACAGATAAAATCAACAAAAGATTATGACAATGAGGAAGATGGGGATTACTTTCCCACATCAAATGAAAATTATATTGAAGAAGAAACCAATGAAGCGCCAGAAGAAGATATAATGGTAGAAGAAAAGACTCAGTCCAGGTATGTTTAGAAAAATCATCCATAAAGTCTAATTTTAGGAGAAAGGGAGGCTGGTGTACAAACAAGAAGAACTATTACAGGGACCTCAAGCTATCTAGCATTACTATCCTCCACCGAAACTCAAAATGTAAATGAAGCATGCAAAGATGAATGTTGGGTCAAGGCCACGGGTGAAGAACTTGAGAAAATTGAAAAGAATGACACTTGGGAATTAGTTCCTAGACCTCATGATAAAAATATTATAGGAACTAATTGGATATTCAAGAACAAGCTGAATGAAAATGGAGAAGTCATTAGAAACAAGACCGGACTTGTTTGTAAAGGGTATGCTCAACAAGAAGGTATAGATTTTGAAGAAACTTTTGCACCTGTTGCCAGACTTGAAGCCATAAGAATGTTTCTTGCTCATTCCAGTTTTCGAAAATTCAAAGTATACCAAATGGATGTAAAATCAACCTTCCTTAATGTTGATTTAGAAGAAGACGTTTATATTGAACAACCAGAAGGATTCATTCCTGGAAATGATGCAAAACTTGTATGAAGACTCAAAAAGGCTCTTTATGGTCTGAAACAGGCTCCAAGGGCTTGGTATTACCGCCTTGACAAATATCTACACCAATAAGGTTTTACAAAAGGTTCTGCAGATAGCAATTTATATACAAAGATTGAAAATGATAGATTGCTAATTATTATTGTTTATGTTGATGATATCATTTTTAGTAGCAATGAAGAATCCATGAGTCAGAATTTTGCTTTAGTAATGCAACAAGAATTTGAAATGTCCTTGCTTCATGAACTTACCTATTTTCTTTGTCTACAAGTTCAGCAAAATAAAGATGGTATTTTTCTTTCACAAACCAAATATCTCAAGAAAATCTTGAAAAAGTACAAAATGGAAGATTCTAAACCTGTATGTACTACAATGGTAACAGGATGCAGTCTCAGCTCAAATGATGAATCAATAGTAGTACATCAACCAACTTACAGATCCATGATTGGTAGTCTACTTTATCTAACAAGTACCCGACCTGACATCATGCATGCAATAGGAATAATTGGAAGATTCCAAGCAAATCCAAAGGAATCACACCTTCAAGCAATCAAAAGATTTTTCAAATATCTTCAAGGAACTCGGGACTTTGGACTATGGTATCCTAGAGATGAATATCTTACTCTTCATGCATATACAAATGCAGATTGGGCAAGAAGTGTTGATGATAGAAAAAGCACTAGTGGTGGTGCATTCTATATGGGTTCCAAGTTAGTGTCTTGGTTCAGCAAGAAACAATGTTAAATTGCTTTATCTATAACTGAAGCAGAATATGTGGTTGCTGCATCTTGCTGCACACAACTAGTTTGGATGATGCAAACTTTGCAAGACATTCAGATCACATGTATTCCACCCATCCCCATTCTATGTGATGATACAAGTGCCATCAGTATTTCAAAGAATCCAGTCATGCACTCCAAGACCAAGCACATACCCATCAAGTACCATTTTCTACGAGAACAAGTGCTTGAACAAAAGGTCAAATTGGAGTATGTCCCCTCCAAAGAATAGATTGTTGATATATTCACTAAACCACTGCCCAGAGAAAAATTTGAATATCTTAGACAAGAGCTAGGAGTTGTTGTTTCATCATCCTGCTGTTAAATCCAATTTTTCAGAGGAAGTTTACTGCACGCTAGTTTCATGTGCACAAGTACACACAGGTTGCCTTGGCTGAAAGTGCGTATATGTTCTTCTAACAAAAAAACAGTGGTAGCATAGGTTCAGTGGGAGCGTTCACATTCCACATTGTTGGCATTATGGTTGTTGAACTCAGTTATTTCTTAGTTGCATCAGTCATTAGTGTGATATAACTTCTTCTATCATGGTCTATATTTCAATGAGTTCTATTGGTCATATGATGTAATTTATTTCCCCAATGGGATGGATGATGTAATAATTGTTGTATTTCTATCATGTATAAATTTGGTATATCCCCACTTGGTTGGGCAGATGAGTCAAATATGGTGTATCCCCACTTGGTTGGGCGATTGATGTATGTATAAGTTCATGGTCATAGGGAGGTCATACTCACTTTGTTGAGTTATAGTGTCATGTTATTATTGAATCATCTCTCTACATACTCAACATGTACTTAGGGGGAGTATGGATAGTATCATGCAAAGGAGGAGAGTAGAGTGGTCCGCCCTTTACCCTTGATGTCAAAGGGGGAGAGTATTTTGGTATTTTGGTGTTGTATGTTATCTCTAAGAGTCTTTACAACTTGCAGTAATCAACACCGTCATGGTTGCCATCAAGTCCAAAGGGGGAGTTTGTTGGCATTATGATACAAATATTGTCCTTGATGGAAACTCTACAGGTCAACTCAGTTTTGATAAGAGGCTAACAGGAATATTCAGAGGCAATAGGGCAGTGGTATAGAGGATCAGAAAGATGAAACTAAGGTCTATTGATCAGAATAAAGAATTTTAAGGAAGAAGATGATGTACGAGTAGTTTAAGAGATACACATAGGTTCACTTAGTCCAAGCAGCATATACACGTAGGTACTCAGAATAGAAATAGCGTATAACATACACACACACTCCCATAGAAGGCAAAGTGTGTACATGTTGAAAACCATGGTTTTGGTTCGAGGTATTTGGTCCAAGGTATATTTGGACCATGATATTGACCCTAGGTATTTAGTCCGAGGTATTTGGTCTGTGGTATTTGATCCAAGGTATTGGTCCTAAGTGGATTCGGTCCATGGTATTAAGAAAGGCCAAAAACTATATAAAGAAGAGAGGATCATAAGGCCATATGTGCAAGTGAATAAGATTCTAAGGAATAGTTCTATCTGAAGTATATTTTATGTTGCAGGGTTATGTTTGGGACTAGATCTGAAATATCTATGTGCACCCTGAGTTCAATATTGGATCAGGATCATGAGACCTGAAATGACTTATTCTTGAATGATCTGATATTGGTTTAGGCTAGATCTGATGTTTCGCATATGTTTTATTCGTTATCTATCATGATCTGGGTTTGTCTGAAGTCCGGAATTGCAGCAAAGTTCTGAGTCAATATTTGTAGATTTGTATGCAGGTTCGTCTCAGCAAAAGAGCGTATACACGTAGGTTCTGTTCTTTCAAGTAGCGTATACAAAAGAAAGGCTTGATGTTCAGAGATGACTAATCTATTAGATCAGTATTGCTCATTTATTGTTGCTACTATTTTACTGTTGTATGTCAATGAAGTCTTCTTATATTTGAATGTAAATCTAAATGCATAAGGAGGTTGATATTTGATTGATTGTATAAGTGAGAAGAAGTGTTTTAGTTGCCTGCCTGTGTAAAGTTCTGTAAGTTGATAGTAGATGTTTAGTACACTGCTGGTTAGTATAGTTTGTGATTCAAAGATTTTAGGATTCAAAATATTTAGATGTATATGCAGGTTGGGTTGAAGGAAGTAGCGTACACACACAGGTTTTCTTCATTGAAGTAGCGTATACAATCTGACACATGAATTTTTGAGGTTTCAGTTGGTTTTGAATGTTGATACAGGTTTATGGGTTCATCATAGTGTTCTGTTGACAGTGATCTGATTATTTCATATTAACTACATGTTGGTTGATGAAGTTTAAGTTTCTAAATTTCTGATGGGTTATTGATGAGTCAAGGTCTTCATATGTCGTGATATGTGCCAGGAGCATCCAGTCTGAAAATTCATGAAACGTGGTCCCTGGTGGAAGAGTGGAGTTTACTGTAGGTTGGCACCTACATACAAGTAAACATATTGGCCAGTACAAGAGCTAGGGGGATTGTAGCTCCCTTCCAGTAGAATCTGGAGGAAGAGAGAAGGTTGTAACCTTCTACAGGTAGAAGCCTGCGTATTGGTATGAGTCTGCACCAGTACAAGATTGTAAACAAATTTTCTTATTATTGAAAGAAGACA
This sequence comes from Pinus taeda, assembly GCA_000404065.3. Taxonomy (NCBI): domain Eukaryota; kingdom Viridiplantae; phylum Streptophyta; class Pinopsida; order Pinales; family Pinaceae; genus Pinus; species Pinus taeda. The sequence continues at coordinate 16,169 of APFE030078470.1, read as the reverse complement.
GAGACGACAGCAACAGGTGGTTTTCACCCACATTGGGTTTCCACCTTAAATCTTGGTGTTCATGTGTGTTGCTTATGTGTAATGGTTTATTATGTTTATACTGCACATGGGTATTGTTTAATGATTGATAAAGTACTGATGCATTGATTAAAGATCAACATATGATGAATTGACTAAATCATAAGTTTACTGCATAAACGTTGGTTTCCTTAAAGACAGTTGTGTGTACACACTAGTCCCCCTCTCTGAAGTAGCGTATATAAATCTGATTATGAAAAAGAAAAATTCTTGATCTGATAATACTGATTCACCCCCCCTCTCAGTTTTATTTCCAACAGTGAGGTATCTTATTGATATGATCTCATATCTTAAGTATTTGACACATAGCACTTATTGGTATGAAGGATGTTTACAATAAAGTTCAACTAGTAGAGAATGTCTAAATTTGCAAAACCATTGATAAATATTGTATAGGAAGAAATCTATAATATTGGGGCATGTGCATATTTCAAGGAATTACTCAAGGTGATCCTTAGCTTAGTGGGGTGGGTGGGGTCTTATATTTAAGGGAATCCAATGTGCTAAAGTTCAAGTGGTGCTAGACTATGACTCAAATAACTATGTAAAACTCGTGGATTTGAAATTAATTTTGGTTCTAGCTATAGAAAGGATATTTCATAGATTCAATTCTTTGTTGATTCTCAAGTGGCGGTTAATTGGATGTATGAGATTTATGCTTTCGAAAATTTCCTTCTAAGGCATGTCTTTAAGGTAATCCAATCATGTGCAATTGCTTCTAACCATATTTCTTGTGGGCCTTTCATTGGTGGGTGGCCATTGACACATTTGGGTTAGTGAGATGATCAATCCTCCTAATATAATCATATTCCTCTTCTCTAAACACATATTATTATGAGATTGTTTTTGTTGTCTTTTTCTAGCGTCTGAGATAGATTGAGTACAAGAATTGGATTTGTGTTTACTTCAAGAATTGTAAGTGTTGTTATAATGCGATATCATAGAGATTTATAAGTTCCTTTTTGGGATACTAGATGATGATTCTTAATGGGAAATTTTATTGTTGTTTTTGATGTATTCTTTTAGGATTATGTATATTATATGAGGGAGACAAACATGCTTTCCCTCCTAATATGTAGTCATGAAAGATCCCTATGAAGGATATATGATATGTTAAAAAACATATGTCGAATGCAATGTTGTTTTATTAATGAAATTATTTTATTATTGCCCACGGGGCTTTGGATTGACAGTGAATGGGTGCACTGTTAAGGCACTCCTTGCAGTAGGTCACTGGTTCAAATCCCCCATGGATGCTTACCTACCAAATTTATATATATATATATATATTATATATTATATATATATATATATACTATTATTTTTCTCTAGAAAAATAAGGATTACTAAGATTGCAAACTTACCAAATCTTTGGTTGTGTAAATTGTTAGTCTTAGCAATACCAACAATTAATATGGGTGAATTCCTTCCCCCATATATATATATATTATATATATAGCACTACGGAAAAAAAGTTTACACACATTTGATATCTTTTGGCTCTAAATAAATTAAAAGTTAATATGAATCTACATGGAACATCAGACCTCTTTCACATCTTAAAAATAATAAACAACTTATTAGTTTGAAAAATACCTAGAATGAAATTCAGAGTCTATATCTCCTTTTGTCTAAAAAAATAAACTGTAAAATTACTCAAATAATGAGATATGCTCAACCTAGCGCCCATGGGGCAGCCCAACTGGCGATGACTATGTGCAAGGAGGTCTAATGCTAAAAATTTTCTATTCACCTGTGCATGCGGAAGAGACATACATATATACCTAGAGTTTATAGTGGTAACGGTTAGAATCAACCTTGTGTCACGCGAGTATGACACTAACCCAAATTCCTCTAATCTAACAAAAAAATATATATACTCAACCTAAATTAAAATTACCTTATTATATTTCCAACATTCCCTATCTTATACCAAAAGAAGACAAATCTCTCTTGTATCAATTTTTTGGATTTTTTTCCAAAAAGGACAAATCTCTCATATAGTTCTTCTATCTTTGCGGCCTATCTTCCCAAAACCTGCATCCTCCTATCACTCACCAGAGAAAACCCAAAGAAAACTTTTGTTGATGAACCGGTTCTAATTTTGTTTAAAATTGAAACTAGATCCAAAAACCTAAATACGGCTGAATGAACACTGTATGCACAAATCAACCTACGAACCTAGATATCCTAATGGTGTTGATGCTACGGTTAATCAATACGTAGAACGATTACTTAAATAATACCATTCCAGCTACGAAGATAATAACCATAAGCATTCCATTTATAATTACTTGTCTAATCAACTTACAATAGTTGAAAGTGGAAAAATGGATTTGCTTTGAGCATTGCTTTAAAAAAAAAAATTATCTGAATATTTGATTCTATCATGGTAGGTGTTTTTTTTCCTTTAAATAAATCAAGAGATCAACGTATAATTTATAGTTAATTTATTGGTGAAGTTTCTTTTTACTGAAGTTTATTGTTACACATATATTTTAATTAAAATTTATAATTAAATATAAACATAAAATTTAAAATATTAATTTATGTTTATGGGAATATTGGAATTTTTAAATATTAATAAAATCAAATTAACCATATAAAGATTTTTCAACTATTTTGAAATGGATTTTAAGTCGGTGGTAATGTCATTTAATTTTATGAAATTTTAAAATTCACGTTTATGGAAATATAGATATAAAGTTTTATGGAAATATATATAAAAATTATTTATTACTATTGTTATTATATAGAAATTTATTATTATATATAGAGAATTTATTATCATTATTATTATTATATAAAATTATATTATTTTTATTAATATAGAAATTTATTATTATTATTGTTATTATAGATATTATATGATGGAAAAAGAAAAAGAGTATGTTGTGTTTATGAGTTATAAAATGTATTGTTAAAACATTTAATGTTTAAAGGTAGTGGTATTTAAATCTCGTAAGTTTAAGCTACAATTTAAACATATTTATAAATATTACACACTTGGTTAACAAACTCTCTATCATATTGTATTATCACAACATTTTTAATTTTTTATATTGTAATGTAATCATAATAAAAATAAGTTTATATATATAATGTCTAAAGGAATTGGTAGTTATTGGGCTCATCTTGTATTAAGTAATCAAAGATTTGATAATAAGACTTTGTACTTTTGATATCTTTAGGTGAACCCAATATTCCACCATGGAAAACAATCCGGGGCCTTGTACTCATATTTATTTTACATTTTCAAGAATTTTCCAAATTAACCATATGAGTGGATTAAAAAAATACTAGAATACAAAAACTATTAGTTTTAATTTTTATTATTCTTTTTCTTTTTTCCTTTTTAATATTATAAGTTATAAAATTAAATAATATTTAAAATTAATTAAATACCTATTACCTTTATAATGAAATAAGTATACTCCAAAATATTTTCTTTATAATGAAATAAGTAATACTCTAAAATATTTTAAATAATACATTTAGGTGGAATATTAATTACACAACTTGCTTGTTAATATATATCTATATATTATATATATAGATTATATATAATATTTATGACTTTTTAAAATAAATTGATTTATCCAAGATCCATCTTAACTCTGAACCTATCAAGTGTTTGAGAGGAAATCAAAATCTCTCAAGGTGCAAACCTCTTTTTTGAGTGCAAAACTTGAGGAAAGGTTTGCACCTCGAGATATTTGATCCCTCTCAACGCTTGATAGATCCGGAGTTAAGATGGATCTAAGTTGGTTTCAGTCGTGTGCAACCAAGGAAAATCTATCGAATATATGATTAATCCAATCAATATTATGTAAATACATCTAATATTAATATAATCACTTTAAATATGCTAAATATGTCTTATATTAATCTAGTCATTTTAATTTTAAATTTTCTTAGTTACCTCAATTTGTTGAGATGATAAATATTGTTAATAACTTTAATGTTGAAAAATGATGAAATAAAATTTTGAATTTAAAGTGACAATGTAATCGTGTTGAATGATAAAAAAATGTGAATAATAAGAATGTAGTCATTTACAAATAGTCTTCATTGTGATCAATCTCAAACAATTTTCTTCTACTATTTTTATTGTCACCCTTGTCAGTTTTGTCATCTTTTCATATCGATTATATGAAAAGGATAGTTGAAATAGTAAACCATTTAAATCTTTAACTCGAGTTGTCTCAAATATTAGTAAGTTGAATTACTATAACACAAAAAATAATATACATTGCCAATAATTTTGTATACTTACACTGAAATCAATGCACATTGTTAATCCAATCACTTTAAAATTAATGTACCATCATACATCAAATCAAAAATCAACATCTACACTAGAATCAATGCATCTAATGCAAGCAATCTAATAAACTTAGAAAACAACATCTACACTGAAATCAATGCATCTAATGCAAGCAATCAAATAGGATTAGAAATCAATATCTACACTTCAATCAATGCCTCTAGTGCAAGTAAGAAAATAGGATTAGAAATCAATATCTACACTAAAATCAATGCATTTAGAGTAAGAAATCAAATAGGATTAGAAATCATTTACATTGAAATCAATGCATCTAGTGTAAGAAATCAAATATAATTAGAAATCAACATCTACATTGAAATCAATGCATCTAGTGCAAGAAATCAAATAATATTAGAAATCACCATCTACACTGAAATTTGTGCATTTAGTGCAAGCAATGAAATTGGACTAGAAATCATCTACATTGAAATCAATGCATCAAGTGCAAGAAATCAAATATCATTATAAATCACATCTACACTAAAATCAATGCATCTAGTGCAAAAAATCAAATAGGATTAGAAATTTCCATCTATGCAACAAATATTCTTCCCTCTCCCCTCTCCATCTATATCTATATCTCCCCCCATCTTTCCTTCTTTGTCTCTCTATCTCACCCCCCCAAACAGACACGCTCTCTCACTCCATATTTATCAATCTCTCTATCCCTCCCTCCCTCTCTCCATCTCTCTCTTCTTCCCTCTCTTCACCTTCCATTAATATCTCTATCTCCCTTTGTCTCTCTATATCACCCCCAAAACATACACTCTTTTTCTCCAATCTATCTATCTATACCTCCCTCCTCCTCTCCCTCTCTCCCCCTTCTCTCCCTCTCCCCTTCTTCTCTCTCCTCCTATTGTCCTCTCTCCCTCTCTCTCCATCTTCCTTATCACTCCCCCTCTATCTCTCTCCACCTTTCTCTCTTTATGTATTTATTCTTACCTCCCTCTCTTTCCTCCTCCAACTTCATATCTCTTTCCCTCCCTCTCTCCACTCTCTCACATCCGCTCTCTTCCTTCCTCTCTCTCCCTTTCTCTCCCACCTCTCTCTCTCTCTCTCTTCACCCTCCAACTCGGTTACTATATCCCTCCCTCTCTCCTTATCTCTTCGTCTCTCCCCCCTTTATTCATCTCTCCTCCTTTGTCTCTCTATCTCACCCCAAAACACACATACTCTCTCTCCATCTCTCCCTTGCAGCTCCCTCTCTCTCTCCACTTCTTACTGTCTATGTATTTATTCTTCCCTCTCTCTCCCCCCTCCAACTCCATCTTCTTATCCCTCCCTCTCTCCTCCTCTCTCTTTTCCTTCCTCTATCTCCCTTTATCTCCTACCTCTCTCTCTCTCTCTCTCTCTCTCTCTCTCTCTTTTCCCGTTTCTCTTTTTTTTTCTTTTTTTCTTTCCTCTCACTTTTTTTCCTCCTCTTCTTCGCTCTCTCCTTTTTCCTTCTCTCACTTTTCTCCCTACCTCCCTCTCCTTCCCCATCTCTCTCTCTCTCTCTCTCTCTCTCTCTTTTCCCTTAAATCCTCTTTCTCTCCTCTTGCCCTCAAATCCTCCTCTTTCCACCTCTTTTCTCTCTCTCTCTCCCTCTCCTTTCATTTATCTTCATCTTTCCCTTGTCACTCCCCTTATCTCTCTGCCTCTATCACTTATATCTTTGTTCTTCCTCCATATATTCTAGAGTTAATATATACTTGATATATTATATATATTATAATATAATAATTATATTGTATTAATCCAAAGTTATTAAATTTAATAATATAATATTTATTATTAATATGAATATTAGATTTAATAATATTTAACATTAATCTTTTAATATTAATATTAGGGTTAATAATGTTTTTTTGCATGGTATTAATAATAATTTGACACATGGTATTTGGCCCATGGGCTTCACCTAATATAAAGTGGATTATGGAGTAAATATAAAAAGAGGTTTTATTTATTTATCATGCCTCTCATGTAATTATATTTTTATTTATTTACCATACCTCTTTTATTTACCATGGTATGTGGCCCATAGGCTTGGTATATAATTAGATGTTGACTTCTAATCCTATTTGATATATTTTTATTTATTTACCATGCCTCTTTATACCTCTTTTGTATTTATTTATTTACCATACCTCTTTTATAAATATGGTATTTGACCCATGGTATTTAGTCCATGGTATTAAAATGGTATTTGGCAAATAGGTTTCACCTAAATAAAACCTTTTTTTTATAGTTTTGTAAATATAAAAAAGTTTATGGAATAAATATAAAAAGAGGTTTTATTTATTTACCATACCTCTAGTTTATTACGCCGTAAGGCGTTCCCCATTGAAATCAATTACCCCAAGTGCCACCATGTACCGATTTGTACCCTCCAATCAAATGTTAGATGATTGAAGTTTTGTACACCATCGGATTAATACTTAGTATTTACTTAGTAGTTGAGACAAAATGGTGAGACACTATATTACAGTCAACCCTAATAGTTATGGCAAAAAATTGTATAACTCCCTTCCTCCCTCAAGCACAAATCGATAACAGTAGAGAGTGGCTTTTGCTCGCTTTCATTTCTTTGTGAAAATTGAAAAAGCAGAGAGGGTAACCATCTGTCTCTCCCATTCTATGTGACCTCCATTTGCACTCTTACCCTTACTAGGAGGGATCTAAAACTATCCTTTGTGTAGGGTCTAAATGTACTGCCTCTTCGGGTGGTAGCCATATTCATTAACCAAATTGTCCTCATGGTGACAGTCGGCTTGTAGACAAGTAACTCCTTTGATACACCATACGCAACATGATAGCCTCTCAACATGGTCTAGTACAACACCAGCGCAACACCAACAACGCTCTCATTGTGACCCTTGCTAAGCCATAAAAACACATCCACATCAGACAATTTCACGGATTAGTAACAAACTATTATATTTCTTTCTATTTTTATTGTGTAACTGGAATTTGTTCAATTTTTTTTTTTATATTTTTGTTTCAAATTGGATTTGTTATATTTTACTGAGTGATGGCACCATTTTTTCCCCCATCATCTCTTCTATGGTTGTTAGAGGAGATAGGAGGAAGATGGAAAAAATCCAAATGCCCAATGCTAAGATTACCATTGTTGTCCCCATCGCCACTTCTATGGTTGTTGGAGGAGATAGGACGAAGATGGAAAAAATGTGAATGCTTAGAAGAAGCTATTGATATCGAATATAGAAATTTTAGAAATTCCAAAAATAAATGAAGCATGAATGAGGAATTCCATAAATAAATAAATGAAGCACAAATGATATGAGGCTAAGGGAGGAATTGTAGGAATCCAATAAACCTCTCTATACACCTTTCAATCTTTTCCTCTAGTGAAGGTATATAATATTTGTAATTTTTTTTTGTTTTTTTTGTTTTTTTTTCAATTTGTTGTAATTCTTTTGAAGGAGCATCGTTTATTCGTCATACCAAAAGAATCCTAGGCCTATTGTAGGCACATCGATGACTTCTCCTAAGTTAATCAGAGTGACCCACAAAGTGAAACGAGTTCTTTCGAGTTAAGGGTTGAGTTATTACGACCCATTTGTTTATTTATTTTTATTTTTGGCTATCAATGAATTATGCTTTCACGCGCAAGGTTCAACCTCAATTTTCCACCTCTTCCTCGAGTCTACAAGTATAATATTCAATGAGTCCTCGTATATGTGATTTAATAGGTATGTGTAGCAATAGTTTAACACGTTTGTGTAGTAGGCTCTTATTTTATATTTTATTCATTAATTCCTGGGCATATCTAGACCCAAACATTCTTTAATATTTAATCTTATCGCTCAACCAGAAAATAAAAAAGGGGAGGATGGAAGGATGTTCAACAAATTGGACAAAAATTAGGTATCAATCATCTGTGGAGATGGACAGGAACACAACATTTGGAAATAAAGTTATGGCCCCATTCAATTCAATTCAATTTTTAAGAAAACCAAGAATGAATCATAAACTTTTCTTGCAAATAGAATATTTCCATGTTACAACTCTGGTTCGGCTTCACAATAGAGACATGTATCCTTTTCTATATTTTAAATAAAGTTCCCAAGGCTTGCATCGCTTGACAGTATATGCATCTTCAAAAAGCACACAACCCTACTCGAATATCTTGGTAATAAAGTGGCAGGTTGAAAAGAAAGAAAATCGGCAACACACCTTTGGATTAGCAGAGCTAAGGAAGCTCTGGTTGTTGCGAGGAGTAAATGCAAACACGGAAATTGCCTTGGAGATCTTGTTTGGATACATATCCATCACATACGACAATGGGCATCCACCCAATCTGTGACCTACAAGAGTCACCTACTATACATTTTATGCAAACAAGTTAATTCCCTTCAAAGGTCATAAGAAAATCAAGAATGAGAGCATGATGAAGCTCGGTTCTCTCCAAAAGTTAATTAATGTACAACAAAAGGTTTCAACTATTCTTACAATCTCATGAACTAGCTCTAAAAGGTCCTATATAAGGTCATCTATCCCAAGTCTTCTAAGTGGTAAGTATAAAACCTTTTAGCCCATGTCAATCCCTAGGCTTGACCTTGAAGGGTTGCTTATTCCAATCCAATAACACCTCAGTGTAACGAGAGAAAATAAATTCTACTTGAATTTCGGTTCTAATTTGGCGAAACCTAGACCTCCACAATATAACATAGGAATTTAACAATAAAAGGGGATTTATGTTGAAGCTGAACTTAATTTAATTGGGAATTTCAAGAATATTTGAAAATTTGATAAATAGGAATGAAGTTACTGGTTTAGCCTCAACCATATCCGTCAGATTTGAGAATGTTCCCAAAATTTCTACCCATGGCTAATCCCTGATCTTTTCCATCTCTGAGAAGACCATAAATTTTATATAAAGGCTCATTAAGAATAATAATGAGAAGCATCCTGAAAACATGTAACATTCATAACTTGCCTGGGACATCCTTGGTCATGTCATCTGTCATCAACTTTTATCTAGTAGTGATACAATTATTTTTCTCGATCCTACCAATTATTGTTAAGTTCCGGAGAATCTATTTACCTTCTCATCATTCCCGAGGTTCCTGATATAATCTAGCAATGGCTTTGCATAGTGTGTAATTGAATTGATTTCATTTGTAGGGGATGCCCAGTTTATCCCATTGGAGGTGAGATCCAAAGCAGTCACTTTGTGCCCCCTCTGCTTAAGAAGAGTAATAATTTAATACCAACACCATGCTCCATGCCCAAGTCCATAAATCAACAAAATGTGCTCTTGGCTTCCTCCGCCTTACTAACCAATTTCACCAAAAACAAATACTCATATCAGCTCATCATGAAACTCCAGTTCTGCAGATCAGAAACCAGAAAACGAAAAAAGGAAAAGAGGTTGTTAAAGTTTAGAGATTGGATTACCTGTACATGAAAATCAAGGAGCAGAATGACACTAAAGGCCCTATCAGTCCTTCTCCATTGCAGTACCATCCTAACTATAAAGAAGAAAACGAACTGTAGTGGCTAACTCCTCTCTCAAATTCTGAGAGAATTAGATGGGTATCTTCTACAAGGGAGCATAGGTTCTCTAAATATAATTGGTAAAGGGGATAAGGGGCTAAGAGAATTGTACATAGAATATCTCAAACCAAGTAGGAACACATGAAAATTCAAATTTGATATCATAGAAAATCATTGGAGGATGTGAGAAGCAATATGCGAATTGGATTTTAAGTATTATGTGGAATCTATTGTCATGCATGTGAATAAATTGCGATAGTCCATTGACCAACCTTTCCAATTCCCTTATTCCAGTGGGAGATGATAAAAAATAAAGAAAAAAATAACAATCTAAATAATAGGACTCACTACTTTTAGGGTAAGAGTTCATCCTTTTTGTCGAGCTATAATTAAATCATCAATCACGTGTATTGTGTTGTATAGATATTCACACTATCATAGTACGATCACTAAAATCATAAACTTTTCTTGCGAATAGCATTTTTCCATGTTCCAACTCTGGTTCGACTTCACAATAAATACATGTATCGTTTTCTATATTTTAACTCAAGTTGCCAAGGTTTACATCACTCGACAATGTACGCATCTTCAAAACGCACGCAACCCTAATTGAATATTTTGGTAATAAAGTGGTAGGTTGAAAAGAAAGAAAATTGGAAACACACCTTTGGGTTAGCAGAGCTAAGGAAGCTATGATTGTTGCGAGGAGTAAATGTAGACATGAAAATTGCCTTGGAGATCTTGTTTCGATACATATCCATCACAGAAGACAATGGTCATCCGCCCAAGTTGTGACCTACAAGATTCATTTTCCATACATTTTATGCAAAGAAGTCAATGCCCTTCAAAGGTCATAAGAAAATCAAGAATGACAACATGATGAAGCTCAGTGCTCTCCAAAACTTAATTAATCTATAATAGAAGGTTTCAAATATTCTTACTGTCGAGCGATAAAAATGTGTTTTTTTAACTCCTAATTACCTTCACATTAATTGTCAACCCAGGGACGACTTTTTATTTCAAGAGTGTACTCATTCTGAGGCGGCTATTTACTCAAGAGTAATGTTTTGTAGTATAGTGCTTAAAATGCAAAAGTAAATGAAAGCTGGAAACAAAATCTAATTAGAACAGCAAGAAATTGAAATGTTCTAAACTAAATCATTCACTCAAACAACCATCAATCGAGGATACAATAGCAATAACTCATTCCTCTAGATATTGATGCAATTGAAATCAAACTGGAACAAGACAATCAATCTGGGAATGAGGAAGCAATAACCAATGTTCTCTATAGTTGACAGTCCTGCTTTAAATAAATTAAAAGGAAATCGAAATTGAACTAAAGTTGCTATTGAAAGTAAACTAGGAAAACTCTTTGAAATCAAACTCTTGCAATTAATCAATAGAAATGAACAACAAGGTAAATGGGCAGCAAACTATAATTAAAGGAATTTGAACAGCAAACTCTAATTAATGGAAATGAACAACAACAAAGCCAAATTAATAGCAATCTTTACTCTAAGAATAAATTGGACAGCACACGGAAATAGAACAACATGATTAATGATAGAATATGAAACAACGTTGGAAAGTCAAATATAAATACACAATGACTTAACACACAACACACCTTAATAGTAATCTGACTTTGGTAATCTGATTATCAGTCTTAGTTATAAAGAATACGACTGAATTTTGGAATGGAACAACAACGTTCATAGATTTAGCAATCGCAAGGAAATATAGTCTCTAAGATGAATTCAATAATACCAATTAAAGAGTGTTACAACACGGATACGTTGTAATTGAACAACAATACATTCTGTAAGGACCAACAATGTTATATCAATGATTAAAAGAACAGCAATGCATTACCAAGTCAAGATGAATCAATACGACATTCCTGCCATAAAGAACAATATTACTCAATTAAACATAAATCAGATATAACAGAACCGTGATGTAAAATAATAGAACATACCAGATTACCAAATAAAGTTGATAATGAAAACCATGCATAAACCAAAGAGATAATATATAGCAGCAACATAATCCACCAGAGGCTAGGCCCTTATCCGCCAGCGGATGCTGCTGGGTTACTTCAAGATCAAAGATGGAATGGCAACGAGATTTATATTAAAATATCAAAGCAGAGTTACAGTGGATTACAACAAGAAAACTCTCCATCTCTCAGCCATTATCCATTCTCTCTGCCATCCTCAATTCTGAATCTCTAATTCCTCCTCAATTCCATTATTCGAGTCCATCCCCATCTTTGATCTCTGTTTTCATTTAAATAGAGAGAGATCAGAGAGAAGTTACAACAGAGATAGTTACAACATGATTTCTATTACAAAATTAGATTGTTTCCAACCAATTGATCAACAAGAAGATATATTTCCATCCATCTTTCAACAAGAGCAAGGCGAATTTGGCTTTGCAGCTGAGATTTGGAAAACAGCCACACAGTGAATCTGAGAAAATCATGCTCAAAGAACCCTTCGTTTCTCTCAATACAAGTTGAATTTGGGCAAACCGTTCTTTAGTAAAGTTAATTGGGTCCGTTCTGGACAAAATCCATGTTCCAGATTTTCCAGATTCTTCTTCATTTTCTCATAATCTCAACCCCACAATTGTCACTTCTTATTCCAGCAAATTTCTGAGTTGGAATATTTAATGATCAAATCTTCAATCTGAAAGTTGTATTGGAGGATAAAAATGGTTAATAATGTTCCAACCAATTTATTAAACTATCATTGATAAAATCATGCATAATCATCAATTTATTATAAATAAAGGAGAATAAATAATATTTTTACATAAGAGCATAAATCATTATAAAATAGAATTATATGATAAATTATGATAAATGATGTAATGAAGAATGGTAGAAATGGGTGGAATAAGCGTTCAAAAGTAATAATAATAATGGCATATTAACGACCCAACATACCCCCACACTCAATATGTTGCATGTCCTCATGCAACAAAAACCTCATGCAACCCAAAGACAAAACCCATGTGTTAACCAAGCAAAACAAATTGTTCATCCCAGCTCATGAAATGGATAGAACAAATGAATTCTTCCTTAATTAATGAATATTCAATTTTAGTAGTCTTGATGAAGGCATAACAATTTTTACATTGATGTTCAAGTTATGTGCATATGAAGTTGCAGCAAAATATGTTATAAGTGACAGCAACCTTCATTTTCCCAAAAACTACAAACTAGCTTTTGCAAGTAAATTTGTAATATATGAATGCCTCTATGATCCAAAAATCAGATCGTTTTGATGCATGGATCATGAGATATAAACAAAATGGTTGTATGTGGGAGTGCATGATTTCCGAAATTTTATGAACTAATTTATCATGAAATTATCTGGGTATGCGTATTTTAATAATATATCTGTGTTTTCCAGAGATCACAATAATTGAGTTCATAGTTATTTTTTTAAATATTATGGAAATCAATTTATGCACTGTGTAAAAATGAAATTGTATGCCTTAAATGAGAAATAAAAATAGAAAACATCTATCATGCGTAGCAATTCCTCCCCCTCTCTAAAAAATTGGCATGTCCTCATGCAATGCTAGACAACACTTAGAGGTGGTTGTGACCAGCTGTTGAATTCGAGGCTTGGTGTAAAACAACATGGAATAAGGGAGGTGTTGAGAATGAATAAGAATAACAATGGCTAATAAAGAATATGAATGACATGGTCATAAAAAAGAAATGAATGAAAGCAACACTCCCCCAAACTGAAAGATGATATGCCACTGAAAAATGTGGAAAGTGGTAAAAATGTGGAATGGAGGATGATAAATAATGTTCAAAATGGATTTTCATTAAATTATCCTAAATTCGTAATAAATTAGAAAATTATGCTATTTTACCTCAAGTTTTACCTCCAAAAAGAAAAATGTGAAATGACATATATGTATTGTCATTTGTTGAAGCTGATGTAGGCAAAGTTGGTACTGAAAGTGATACAAAAGGTGGAATCCAGGCAAGCACATCATGTCTGAAGAATTGTTCACGTTCGCGAGCCTCTTCTGTTAAGTGCAATAGTGTGGTCATGCTACGAATAGAATTATGCCCATACTTGTTGTTTTTCCTGTAAACAAAGCATTATTTGGCATACAATGTTCTTGAATCCATAGTGTTAGTTTTGAATAGCAACAGATTAAGATGTATGCAAAAATTTCAATCAGAAAAACTTGTGTATACAGGCAATAGTAATATTTTGTCAAATCAACAAGTTATGGCAGAGTGCAGTAATCATATCGCATGTTAGCCCATAATGCATACATTCCCCCCTCCAATTGGAAAAGGGATTCCATGACCATACAACATTTGAAAGGTGTTGTGTTGAGAGCAAGGCAAGGGAATGAACAATATTGCAATAAATAAAGCAAAGTACACATATCAATGATAACGAGAGTTATGGTTATAATGAGAGCAGAGTGTGTAAAGATAATTATGAATAAAAGATAGGACACTTTGGATTGATGATAAGTTATGTGAAAAAGAAAAAGAACAACAATATGCCAAAAAGATGCTTTATTGACTGTATTCTTAGCTGAAAAGGATGCAATTGATCAGAAAATAATTTTTCATGCGTAAAGGTTCAAAAAAGGGAAAATGAAGGAAATAAATTCTCTGATAAAAAGGAAGAATAAGAAAAGGGTATTATAGTGATAATTGGCGATAAGATATAACTTCAATACCATAAGCAGAGCCTCTGCTGCCAGCAGGCATCGATAGCCTCGGCAGGGTTGCTTTTTAATCCATATGAGCCAGGATCCTCAATTTATAAATGGAGAGTTCTAGTGTTGTTCTACAGAAGAGATCAATGTGCTGGCGTGGTAACCAGATAACGACACTGCCATTCACTGGGATGTAGCAAAAGTGATTAGGCCAGCTCGTGATGAGACCTCCTGTTCCAAGGATAATTTGGCTACCTAATGGATCATCACCCTGTTGTGGTGGCCATAATGGGAATGTCACTTTATTACAACCTTATGAACATGGTAGTCTGACTCGTAATGAGACCCCCTATCCTCCATCTGTGAACAAAATTTTATTATTACTACACATTTTTATGATAAAAAGAGGGAGGCTCAGTACTCCTTAAGAGCAGGGATGGTGGAAGAAGTTGAATATGTCAATAGAAAAAAATATACCCATAATCTCATTTATTATAGACAGAGAAGATTATAATCAAGAAAGGTGAAACCAGCATGGTATTAAGATGATCAATTAGTATCATGTACAGTAGAAAATAGTGCAGTAAAGTAATATATAAATAATTGCGTCCTTTGAAAATAAACTATCATCAAAGAGTTGTCATGTTAAAGATCATAATGTAAATGATATTAACTCGCTTCAATAGAATCCATAATTCTTGTCCTCATAAACATAGTGTACTTCATCCCATGAAAGGGAATCAATAAAATGTGGTTGAGATGAACTATGAATAATCCCACAAGAGGAAGGAAGGGTTGCTCTCGAAAATACTCCCAAATTGTTGTTTTTTTTTAAGGAACAAAAAAAACACTCAAAAAATGTTGTTATTTGTAGGGAACAACGAAGGAAATGCACGCGAAAAGGCAAAAATACACACGAAAAAATGTTGTTCCCTGTAGGGAACAACGAAAAAATGCATGTGAAAAGGTGTTGTTCTCTAAGAGAAACAATAAAAAATGTGAAAATGATGTTCTTTTGAAAATGAACAACAAAAATGTGAAGGTGTCGTTCCTTTTTTTGAAAAGGAACAACAAAGTGCAGAAGTGATGTTGTTTTTTTTAAAAAGGAACAGCAAATGTGAAAGTGCAGAAGTGTTGTTTCATTCGGAAAGAAACAGCAAATCGTGAAAGTGCAGAAGTGTTGTTCATTTGGAAAGGAACAACAAAACATGAAAGTGTAGAAGTGTTGTTCCATTCGGAAAGGAACAACAAAACGTGAAAGTGTAGAAGTGTTGTTCCATTCGGAAAGGAACAACAAAACGTGAAAGTGCAGAAGTGTTGCTCCATTTCGAAAAGGAACAACAAAACGTGAAAGTGCAGAAGTGTTGTTCCATTTCGAAAAGGAACAACAAAGCGTGAAAGTGCAGAAGTACTGTTCCATTCGAAAAGGAACAACAGTTGTTCCATTTCGAAAAGGAACAACAAAATGCGAAAATGCAGAAGTGTTGTTCCATTCGAAAAGGAACAACAAAATGTGAAAGTGCAGAAGTGTTGTTCCATTCGGAAAGAAAAA